>JALMQS010000150.1:14663666-14831392 GCA_024734495.1 Forficula auricularia | reverse complement strand
GTCAGCAAAAAGCCCGACGCCTCAGGTAAACCCAAGTGGCGCCTCGTTACCGATTTCCGCAAGGTTAACTTAAAAACGATTAACGATAAATATCCTATACCCAACATAAATGAAATACTTTATAAATTAGGCAAATGCAATTATTTTTCGACCATAGATTCGGCAAGTGGATTTCATCAGATTGAGATGAATCCGGCCGATAAAGAAAAAACTGCATTCAACACGGACCACGGCCATTACCAATACCGCAGAATGCCTTTCGGTTTAAAAAATGCCCCTAGCACCTTTCAACGTGTTATGGACAACATTCTAAGAGGATTGCTAAATAAAATATGCCTCGTCTACTTAGACGATATCATAGTTTTCGCCAGCAACCTTAAAGAACATTTGGATAGATTAAATTTAGTATTCGATAGGCTCAATCGAGCAAATTTTAAAATTCAACTAGATAAATGCGAATTCTTAAAACGGGAAGTTGCTTTCCTGGGTCACATCGTGACTCCTGAAGGTGTAAAGCCAAACCCCGACAAAATTAAAGCCATAAAAAATTTCCCCATTCCGACTACGGCCAAACAAATTAAATCTTTCCTCGGTCTCCTAGGGTACTATCGGAAATTTATCGCTAACTTCGCCAAACTCACAAAGCCACTAACAAAATTAACGAAAAAACATGCAAAAATTAACATTTCGGATATAGAATACAAAAACTGCTTCGAGGATTGTAAGAAGCTCTTAACTAATGAACCTCTCCTACAATACCCCGACTATTCTAAAAAGTTTAATATCACGACAGACGCTTCGGATTATGCTATAGGAGCAGTGTTGTCACAAGGACCAATGGGTCAAGACAAACCTATCGCATACGCGAGTCGGACATTAAACCCAGCAGAAATTAACTATAGTACGATAGAGAAGGAGCTTCTGGCTATAGTCTACGCCACGAAGTACTTCAGACCGTACATTTTCGGCAGAAAATTCGACATATTCAGCGACCACAAACCTCTCCAATGGTTGTTTAATATGAAAGATCCCAACTCAAAATTCATTAGATGGAGAACAAAACTAAGTGAGTATGACTTCGACATCAATTATAAGAAAGGCTCGACAAATTACGTAGCCGATTCTTTATCTCGGAACCCCGCAGAAATCAATGTAAATGTTCGGAAAACCATTGATCTCTACGAGTGGATTAATAATCCTCAAAATTTAACAAATCCAATAGATCCTATGGAAATACAAAACTTGGAACGAGAACTACAAACACAAAATCCACCCACGGCCTCACCATCAACTTCAACCCTAGATCCCATTGAACTCCTTAATCAAAATTATGAGTCACCAGTATCAATCGACCCCGACCTTCTAGACGAATTAGACCAACAATTAGCACAAAATCTTCCGTCAAACTCCACCATAAAATTAACCAATAAACCTCTAAATTACTTCCAGAACCAAATTCATCTCAAAATTATTTCACTTCCGACTACTTCAATTCAAATTAAAAAATTATTCAACAAAAACTTCAAAGATTCATTGTTAACGTATCCGAACAAAATTTCGAATCCGATATAATAAATTTCTTAAAACAATATACCGTGCCTTCGTGTAACTATTATATTTACTCGGACGCACGCGTTCTAGAAAAATTAGAACCAATTATCCTTACGCACTTCACAGGTCTAAAAATCTTTAAAACAAATAAACTATTGAAAGATATCGAGGATCCTGAGGAAAGGACCGAGATATTAGAAAATTACCACTCTGGTAAAACAAATCATCGTGGGATATCGGAAACCCACGAGAAATTAAAAGATAAATACTTTTGGCCCAAGTTGAAGGAGGATATCACAGAATATGTAAATAACTGTGATATATGTCAAAAATCTAAATACGATAGACACCCCTGAAACTAGAATTAAATTTAGTCCCTACGGCAAAACGCCCGTTCGAAATTATACATCTGGACAGCCTCGCGATGGAAAACCAGAAATTTCTAACTATAGTGGACTCATTTTCAAAATTCGCCCAAGCCTATCCACTAAAATCACTTCAACCGACCGAAATCGTCGATAAACTATTAGAATACTTTTCGCTAAATAATATACCTAAATTAATCATTTCGGATAACGGTGGAGAGTTCAAGAACAACCTCCTCCAAGAGTTCCTCAAACTCCACAAAATTGATATTAGATTCACTTGCCCACAAAACCCATCTTCTAACGGAATTGTGGAGCGTTTTCACTCTACTCTTATTGAACATATTCGACTGTTCAATAACAGAGAGAACTTTAAAAATCAACCTATAGCAACTAAAGTCTTATACGCTTTAATAGCTTATAACAATACAAAACATTCGGCTACCAAACTCACCCCTTTCGAAATCAAAAGCGGACACATCGATGATGATACCCCGCTAGAAATTCTCTCCAACGAACCCCTTATTTCCGATTACTGTCAAGTGCATAAGGAAAATTCCAAATTAATGTATGAAAATATTCATAAAACTTTAGACACCGGCAAAGCGAAAGTAATTTCCACTTTCAACGAAAAACGCGAAAAATTACCAGAAATCCCAGAAAAAGTATTCGTAAGGAACAAACAAAAATGTATTAAAACGAAAAATCAGTACGACCATGAAACTTTGAGAGTAGTGGACACTAAATTAAAAACAGGCAAAATTGTTCCACGCACCCAAAACAAAACTGAGAAAATTCATCTTTCGAACATCAAAAGACCTCGAAAATTAAGAACTCCCGAAAAAACTGCCCCCATTCATTCGACTAACATTTTAACTTCAGAACAAGACAAAATTATTACGTATAAACGAGGCAACTTATTTAACGCACCCCCTAACTATTCCCTAGCTCACTGTGTCGCAGCCGACCTGAAAATGAGTGCAGGAATAGCGGTAACTTTTAGGCAAAAGTTTAATAATATAGAAATATTACGAAAACAAAAAATTGAAGTAGGTGGTATTGGAATCCTCAAACAAAATAAAAATTTTACCTATTACCTTGTAACTAAACAATCTAGCCACGATAAACCAAAGTTAGAAGAGCTAAAATCATGCCTAATTAAATTGAAAAGACACTGCATGACTAATAATATTACTAAATTAGCCATCCCAAAAATTGGTTGTGGACTTGACAAACTAAATTGGTACGACGTAGAGCAACTTATTAATACTATCTTTAGAAACACAAAAATTAAATTCCTTGTCTACTCTCCAAATGACTGACTTTTTCAGCTTGACCTTAGCCTTGGCAATTGGGTCAACACACGCAGACAACCTCGAAGACATAACTGACAACGCCGGCTTCCTCCTGACAAAATTCAAAACTCCCTTTCTTTTTTCAGATAACTATTATATCCATTACTATTATAACCTAAATTTTACCCACCAAACGCATTTCGACATTAATAATGCCGTAAACAAATTAATAGCTATCATTCCCCCCGGTTCTAAATTCAATAAAGAACATAATACTTATTTTCGATTACTTAACTTCACTCTAGAAACACAGAATGAAAAAATAAATAACCTGGCTACCCATAAACGAAACAAAAGAGGGTTAGTGAATGGTTTAGGTTCGGTATTAAAATTTATCACTGGGACAATGGATGATGAAGACCGTGACAAATATGATCATATTCTCAACCAACTATCCCAGAATCAGAGAAAACTTCAAAGTCAAAATCAAATAATTTCTCGAACTCACGATGAGTTAATCAACAAAATTAACCACCAATTAGAGAATATACAAATAAATGAACAAAATTTGGCCAGCAGTCTTTCGGCCATGAAACACGAAGTTGCGAGAAACTCTGAAACTCTACTTATTCAAAATTTGGCCCAACTAACCTTATTATCAAATTCGTTCACCAATATTTTAGAAAACATTGAAAATTCACTCACTTTCTGTAATTTAAACATACTTCACGAGAGTATCATCTCAATGAAGGAATTGATAAAATTATTTAAAATAAACAATTTAGAAATTAATTTTGAAAATTATTGGGAAGCCACTTTATTCATTAAACCAATCTGCCGAGTTCATTATGGGTACATCGACATCGTTTTAGAAATTGCTAATTACAAACCATCAAATTTAACTATCGTTCAGTTCATTCCACTTCCCGTATCTAATAAATTAAATCAACAAATTATATTAGACGAAACATTCCAAAGTTTAATAGTAGTGAACAGTAGCATTGTAAAAATCGACTATTGTTTTAATATTAATCATAAATTCTTTTGCAAAACAAGCAATGTAATAGCATCAAACTGCATAAATAACTTAATGTTAAATAAAGAAAACAAATATTGTAAATTTAATGATCTAATCCAGTATCCTGTAATTATAAGAATTCCTAATACAGATACTACTATTATAAATGTTAAACAAAACAATGTATTACTGTATAAATGCGGAGACACCCATAAATACCTAAGAGTAGGACTGTATAAAATTGAAAACATAAATAACTGTTACTTAAATAATAGGTTAATGGTTTCAAACTTCAACTATTCTTTAAATATTCCTTTACTAGCCAACAAAGATTTTAAATATGTATTAAGTAATAAGGCTACCATAATACACTCATTAAGTAAAATAGATGTGAATAACATAAAAGGGAGCGAAATAAGTGAAATAAACTGGTATCCGACCCCTGTAAAAAACTATTTAAACACTTTAATCATTATAATATTACTAATTGTAACATGTGCCTTTGTGGCCTATATCATAAATAAATATCGGAACCAATATAATTTTCGACTCCCTACTAAGTTAAGGAAAACTAATAATAAAAAGGAAACTAAATTTGAACTTGAAACCACTAGCTTACCGGTCCCAAATGTTGAGGCTCAGCCGGAAAATTCCATTTCTCCGGATGAACCTCAATCTTAAGGGGGGAGGAGTTATATATTCTAACTACCCTCTTCTTCCCTCCTTGTGTCTAGCGACTTTCGCTGACACAGCAACAGTAAAATAGGTATAAAAGCCAGCCGCTCGGCTAGGCAAATCAGTTCAGCGCTCATTAGGAAATACTGCCCGGTGACTCTACCCTAACAGG
This sequence comes from Forficula auricularia, assembly GCA_024734495.1. NCBI lineage: Eukaryota > Metazoa > Arthropoda > Insecta > Dermaptera > Forficulidae > Forficula > Forficula auricularia. The sequence goes on along the minus strand of JALMQS010000150.1, from coordinate 14,826,316 downwards.
TGCACCCCTCGGCCCCAGCTAAATTTCGGTGGTCCTAGTCCAAACAGTGACTCAGGCACGAACGGTTAACCCGTGAAGAAACTACATCACTATCACCTTAGCGCAGCTCCCGGTAATTATACTAACTTTTCGGAACTTTAAAACCGGTTATAAAAATTTATGTTTTCAACTTACTACAAGCGTGTGTCTCCTTAATATATATTTTCTCACGACAATTTAACTTTGTAACTCCAAGTGTAATAAACATTGTAAAACATTTAATTTTCAAATAAATAAATCAATAAAAAAAAAATAAAAGAAAAGGAATCGTATCTTAAAAGACTATAAACATTCTATTTCATTTTGAACTTAAAACCGTACCACTATATTTTCCAGTAAAACCCGTCAAAAGTCTAAAATCTAAATTCAAACTATCCAGCGCATAACAAACCCAGCTCTGCCAAATTCCTCAAATATTTTGCGTGTTTGTCTAGAAACGATTTCTTTTTTTTAAAAGAGTCCGGACACGTAAAATATAACTTGTATGGATGTATGGATGTATGTTATCGTTTGTTTGGCCCACGATTTTTTCCACACCGTTGCACCGATTGAAATGAAATTAAAAACCTAGCATTCTTTTAACAAAATGAAGCGCTGATTAGTTTTTGGTACATATCGGTCCACAAACATTAGTACTTTATTTCAGTACTTTTTTAGTTTTTTCTAAATATCTTGAAAATGGCTTAACCAATTTTGAGGAAATTTAATATCCTAATTAAGTACCTTGGGGACCACAAAAAAGGTTAAATAAAGTTTTTAGTAAAATTATATTTTAAAGTACTTTACTCTAGAACATATTAATATTTCAAATGAATTTGGATAAAGTTTAGCAACGATCCGTTGCAGTTTATTTTATTTTGATTCAACCTCACGATTAATTTTTATTCAACCACCTGTCAATAATTAGGCATTTAATTAAAAAACTTATCAAAATATACGATAATAACGAGTAGTTTCTATGGTTACTTGTAAAATTTACTCTCAAATTTGGCATTTATTTAACTGAGAAATGCCTATCCATATTCTTAAATAAGCTATATTAAATAGACCAAATAATTAAAATAAAAGAAATACTTACATTAATATCTAATTTTTGTAAAAAATTTATATAAAGTTTTTTGAGGTCATCAAAATTGGAAATTTTAAGTGAATTCAAAACGACTGCGCTTATCGAGGGCTTAATTTAATATTTTACACCCCCTGAACTCCGTTAGTGAGTTTTAAATTAATAATTTAAAATTCCTAACTTTTAATACATTTTATTTGTCATCATAAACTATTAGTGGGTTTTAAAATAATTGAACCAATTATTGTATACATTCTATTTGAGCTTCGACTTTGGAGATTACTTCTCCACCATCGACTGTCCTTGATTATCTTTTTAGTCCTTATTTTTAATAAGAGGAAAAAACTAATTAAATAAAAAAACATTTTTTTTTTTTCGATAACTATTCCAATTCCAAATCTTCCTTTCATCGTTTTAAAATAATTATTACACCAATTATTTTACATGAATTAATGTATACATTGTATTTGAGCTTCGACTCTGGAGATTACTTCTCCATCATCGACTGTCCTTGATCATCTTTTTAATCCTTGTTTTTTTAAGAAGAAAAAACTAATTAAATGAAAATTTTTTTCCGATAATTATTCCAATTCCAATCCTCTCGTCACCAATCCGTTTTAAAATATTTTTTTTTCTTTTTTTTTTTTTTTTTTTTATAAATTTTATTAAACCAATTATTTTACATGAATTTATGCATACATTATTTTTGAGCTTCGATTCCGGAGATTACTTCTACACCATCGACTGTCCTTGATCATCTTTTAGTCCTTGTTTTTAATAAGAGGAAAAAACTAATTAAAGAAAAAACCTCTTTTCCGATAATTATTTCAATTCCATTATCCATTCCAATCCATCTCATCCGTTTTAAAATAATATAATTTATTAAACCAATTATTTTACATTAATTAATGTATACATTGTATTTTTGCTTCGATTCCGGAGATTACTTCTACACCATCGACTGTCCTTGATCATCTTTTAGTCCTTGTTTTTAGTAAGAGGAAAAATCTAATTAGATAAAAAAACCTCTTTTCCGATAATTATTTCAATTCCATTATTCCCCAATCAAGTCGATTGGTATTTCCTATCCATTCTCAATCCCCTCTCCTCAATCATCCCGTTTTTAAAATAATAATTTAAATTTTTATTTTAATTAATTTTGTCATAAAGTATTAGTGGCTTTTAAAATAATCGTTTAAATTTCCTATTTCAATCAATTTTTCCCAAAAGTATTAGTGGATTTTAATATAGGTAATCATTTAAATTTTAATAAATTTTATTTATTATGAAGTATTAGTGGGTTTTAAAATAATCATCTAAATTTCATAATTTTAATAAATTTTATTTGTCACGAAGTAAAAGTGGGTTTTAAAATTTAAAAAAAAAAAATCACGTCTGCTTCATCTCGCAAGCCGATTATAATAAGTATAGAAATTAGTAAATATTCTTTTTTTCTTTTCGAAAGGTTTATATGTTTTAAAGTAGGTCTCTTTCTATCGATATTAGAAATATGTACGTATATTGAGCTTTCATTTTTCACTTTATTAGGCTTATTTATTTCAGCTTATATAATGCAACTTTCATCTAGTTTTATCTGGTCTCTCCAGTGGTAATGGCAATCCATATGTTCTCTATAGAGCTTATCTATTTATTGATAAGAGAGGAGAACATCGTGCCGTTTTTTATATCGCATGTGCTCCCTTTGACCAAATTATCTAGATGAAATCGCAGTGAAAATTAATAATACTAAATAGAAAGCCTTAAACGTGAATATAATTCTATGATACGGATCTTTGACCTTTGAAATTTCTCATTTTCGTTAATTCTAATATATATGTATATATATATTATATCGTATTTTATTTTATTACTTTAATTATGTTGTGATTTACATTTTCAATGCTTTTATTTGCAACGTTTATCATCTGTAAACTTTTATTTTTTTTAACTGAGTCAAAATTTAAACTCCAATCAATAGATTACTTATACTTAACTACACTGCCGTATATTCTTTAAAAAAATTAATAGGACATTTTCCTCTTATTTTCAAATACCGGGTGAGTTTTTTATCTTGAGACGGTTTTATAACTCAAAAACAATGCATTATATGTAAAAAAGTTTATTTATATCAAGGGGGAAACTAAACTATGCTATTGTTTGTCGACCTAGAACAAGCTTTCAAGGGTATTTCGAGGTCAAGTTCTGTTTTATAAATGGAAAGCTATATGTTTCTGTACATATTCTTAATCTACAAAAAAAACTGAACAATTTTCATTAGAACTATTTTCTTATACGACATCAAATAAACAAAATATTAAATCAATTAGATCTCAAAAAAATAATAATAATAAATATTTTTAACAATCATTCAACTTAATTATTAAATAATAATGATCAAGATATTTTATTATTAAATAAATAATTTAATAATTTAATAATAATTAATCATTTAATACTTTCTGGATGAATTCCAGTTCCAATTTCGTTATTTTGGCCTGTTCCAGTTTCTTCGTAGCCTTTACATTTCTTGTTTGTTTTGTTTTTAACAGGCTTACAACACGATGAAATGAAGGTTGTGAGGGTGTATTTCTATCACCAAAACGCTCGGGATCCGTTTCAATGGCAGCCCCATAACACTTCTTCCACATTCACCATAAATTAAGAACATTTCAATTCTGTCTTCACCAAAAAATGCTCCATTTTTATTATGGTAATACAATATAACTAACGATTGACATCTGATCATAAACTTTTTTAAACTCAAGAATTTTGAATAGTTCTATTAAGTAGAAAATACTCTCTTAAATCTGTGTGCCTACATATATAATGAAGTTTTAAGATCATTATAAACACTTATTTAAATTGTTGTGACTTTTCGATTTAATAAATATTTATTTAATAATTAATTATTTGATCATTATTATTTGATAATTAAGTTTAAAAATTGTTAAAAACAATTTATTTTGAGAACTAATTGATTTAATATTTTTGTTATTAATTGATGTCGTATAAAAAATAGTTATATAAAAGTTGTTCAGTTTTTTTGTAGATTCAGAATATGTACAGAGGCATATACCTTTCCATTTAAAAAAGGGAACTTGTTCTAGGTGGACAAACAATAGCATGGTTTGGTTTCCCCCCTGATATAAATAAACTTTTATTTGAAACTTTTTTCATATAATGCATAGTTTTTGAGTTATAAGACTATCTTAAGATAAAAAACTCACCCGGTATACACATATGAAAAGTAAACCCCCTTATTTCAGCATATCTCTCATTGTGCGAATTAGACAGGCTTACCTGTGTTGATGATCTGCCTTTTAGACATGTTACATAACGCGGAAACAGTAGGCTTATGTAATTGGTGAATTTTCAAAGCTTGACCTGATTGTAATGATACTTAAGCGATGAGTCTCTGATAATCAGGGCGGATGACATACGATCGAGAGGCCTGTTACATATCTGACTACACTTCCTCTGTACTTATACCCAATAAACCTTGTATTAAATAATACATCTTGTTATAATTATTTACCAACGTCTAAGTACATATATTATAACACCTGTTTCGTCGAAGATCTTTTTAGGTTCTACAATATATTTCTTTTAGGGTTTAACGTATCTTCTTACTTTTGGCTAAAGTAGGAAGATTTTGGGGGGATATTTCATCCTACATTCTCTTCAAAAATCCTTGTTTTTATTATGGAAATACGATATAACTATTCGCTGGATTGACACGAAAAAAACTTTTTAAAACTCAAGAGTTTTATCGAAATTATAAGTAGAAAATAATCTTTTAAATCTGTGTAGGCATATAATGAAGTTTTAAGATCATTATAAACACTAATTTATTTTCATTGTTGTGCCTTTTTGATTTAATATTTATTTATTTAATAATTAATTATTTAATAATAATTATTTGATAATTAAGTTCAATAATTGTTAAGAATAATTTATATTATTTTTGAGATCTAATTTATTTAATATTTTGTTTATTTGATGCCGTATAAAAAATAATTCTAATTAAAGTTGTTCAATTTTTTTTTTTGTAGAATTTTCGTAGGTAAAAAATAGGTCTTATCCATTTAAGAAACACATATTGACCTTGAAATAGACGGGCTTAAAATATATAAAGCGTTTTATTGAGGTTGCGCATATTACAATAAAATAGAATAGTACATGAGGAAAAAACAATATATAGCAAGTTACATGAACTCGAGTAGAAAATGAAGTGAGTGATAAGTTAAGTTAAGATAGTCAACACCGGAGTGGCGCTGATGTCATATCGGAGGTGCCAATATTATACATATATTTTAACAGACAATCTATTTTTGGGAAAATTTAAATTTTAGATAATATATTAGTCGATCACACCCTAGTATATACTAGTATTTGTTCCTACAGAACTTCATATTGTCATACATTGCCCTTTGGAGCAAGTTTCCATTCAATACATACAAGTACTTCAATAAATAATAGACCTTAACCCTTAACGAATTTTTTTTCTTAATCAAGGCTTTTCTTTGGTAAATAATTAATCTATATTGATTATTATTATTGATTTGATTCAACTAAAATTCCTTTGACCGGGTATATTATATATTTTGATGTTTTTAGTTTTAGAAGAAGATTCTTATTTTATTTGAAATACTTATCTATTTTACAAGCTGCAAAGCCTGTCTTCGGCGGTTCTCTTGCTAGCCAGGGAGCAGAAGACACACTCTTTTATAGTTTCCTTTAATTGATAAAAATTCTGCAACTCTCGGCAAAAAGATCCTTTCAATTTAAATAAAAATTCTAAAAATGCAATAAATCAGATAAAAATCGTCTTATTATGGGGAGAATTTGAAATATTTTAGCTAAAGAGCTGAAATTTGCCACAAATGAGTGTGAATTAATTAATTAACTGTATTTTTCATTTTTTTAAACCAAAAATAAATACCATTTAGAAAAATAATTATCATATTCTGAAAAATTCCGTTACAGTGTATAGAAATTTGAAAAAAGTTGTCACTTTATTTTTATAATTTTATCAAAATCAAAAAAATAATTATACAAAAATCCTTCCCTCACTCTTAATAACAAAACAAGGGTCGCCAACATCTGATTTTTTGCTAGTTCTTTTATAGTGTTGGCTAAACTGCAAACATTTTAGATTTTCTTTTTTTGTTAGTTTTTTTATTGTTTGGAGAGTTATGTTGGCTAAACTGAAAATTTTTTAGTTTTTCTTAAATTTTTCAATTTTCCGGGCAACTTTTCCAATTTTTCTTTCCGTACAAACTTGAATTGGATTATTACGAACATTTAAAAAAACAATAGCCGTTCTCAAGTGATGTACTTAGCAACAAACAGGATTTCATTTTTATTAATAATAGAAAATTTTATTGAAATCAAAAAATAATTATTAAAAAAAACCTTCCCCACTTCTAATAGCAAAAACCAGGGTCACCAACACTTGATTTTTTCTAGTTCTTTTATTGTTTGGAAAGTAACTGCAAAATTTTTCTTTTTTCTTTAGCTTTCCAGTTCTCCTGTCAACTTTTCCAATTTTTCTTTCCCTACAAACCTGAATCGGATTATTATGAACATTTAAAAAAAATAAATACCCTAATCGGTCCAGCCTTTCTCAAGTTATGTGCTTATTAACAAACAGGATTTCATTTCTATTATTATAGATAATTTTATTAAAATCAAAAAATAATTATAAAAAAACCTTGTCCCACTCCTAATAGCCAAAACCAGGGTCACCAAAACTTGATTTTTTTTTGCTAGTTCTTTTATTGTTTGGAAAATTTTAATTTTTCCTTAATTTTCCAATTTTCAGGACAACTTTTCCAATTTTTCTTTCCGTACAAACCTGAATTGAATTATTATCAACATTAAAAAAAAATATCCAAATCTGTCCAGCCGTTCTCAATTTATGTGCTTACCAAACAAAAGGAATTCATTTTCATTAAGATAGATAGATTGAGATAAATATAATAAATCATTATTTATTTATTTATTTTCTTAGGAAATTTCGATTGTCGAATAAGAATCCCGCCCTTTGGCTACCTATACTAATAAATAACACTCAAGGTGAACTTTATTTTGCTCGAAATCAAGTTCATGGAGCAAATCCTAGTTGTTATATAGGGGAGGGGGTGTGTGGTGGCCTAGAGGGAGGCTTTCCCCTACTCCTACACCTACACTGTAGTAGTACTAGTAGTAGGGTAGCCCCTGTATCTTGACAAATGTCTTTGGAGATACGCGTGGGACATTAACCTAACAGGCAGGCTAGGTTAGATGCCTATTCGCTGATAAACACACACGCGGCCTCTCATTACAACACTTAACGGGATTCCCGGCTTTACTATCCCTCGCACATTTGCTTGAGAGCCTCATTTAAGAAGATAGGCCTCTTTTTAACACGCACCGTAAACCTAGCCTTGTTACTACATACAGCGTTGCCATATTTTATTGGAAAAAATTCAATTCAATAGAATAATATTATGATATGCTTAATTCACTAGCGCTCAAATTACTAGAGCCATTTCATGGTCAAACTCAACCAAATTTTGTATAGATAAGCTCTGGGACTCTAGGAATGTAGAAATTAAAAATTTCATCACTCGAAATGGGGGGAGGGGGTGCTCCTGGACCAGAGGCCAGGCGATCTTTGCATCTGCTAATTAATCTTATTTTTTCTTATCTTATCTTAAATGAGCAATTAAACGAGCAAAAAGTTTATATATATATATTTATTTGTATATTTGTATCTTAGTTCTATTTTGAAACGCCTCTACCGATTTTGATGAAACCAAGTCTATTAACAAGTTTTGAGGATGAGAAAAGGATCTGGCTAGGTCTGGACCTCGACAAATTTCATCTTAATTGATCTTTTCTTAATTAAAGTAATTATTGATAGATGAAAATCTCAATAAAAAAGTTTGTTTACATTTTTTTCAATTATCTTTTATTTTTAAATGTTTTTTTAATTTTAAAACCCACTAATGGGTTATAGCAAATATTGTTATAAATTAGAATTTGCCAATTTAATTGATTAAAATTCCTCTTATTAAAAAACACTTACGCAAGCTAGAAGATATCAAGTACAGTCGATAATGGGGAAAAAATCGCCAAAATCGAAGCCTCAATAAATAAATAAATCTTTATTTCTCGACCTGCTTAGAGGCACAAGTCCTCGGTGGCTAGGTCCTCCAAACATCAATACAATCTAGCTACAATACATTAACAGACATCAATACAAATTAATTACAACAATTTAACAAATAATAAAAAAGTAAAAAAAAAAAAAAAAAGAAAAAAGAAAAAAAAATAGAAATGTATGCTCATTAACAAATAACTTGACCATAGATTTCCATCAAAAGACAAAAAGTAATTTATAAATTCCGCGCAAAAACCCGATACCAGGAGAAAGCGACGCATTAGCCATCCCGGCATTTGCCATAAGTTGTTAAGGAAACCTGGTCAAAACCTTAACAAGGATGGTATGACCTCTCTCTACCTCACCTAATCTCTGCTTGTGAGAACTAAATAAAATTTTGCACAACTCTAGGACTTTAGGACTTGACAAAATTTATAATTGATTTAATCATAGGGGGCAGAGGACTATAATCCCAAGTAGTAATAAATAGACAGACTTCCACAAATCAATGCCAGATCCTACAAATGAATGCAAACCTAGATATTAATATCTGAATTAACTAACTTGTAAGAACCAGACCTATTTAAATTAATACCATTCTTCCCTATATCCTTATAATCTAAATAACCATCTGAATCATTCTCATAAGAAAAATACCACCACTTGTTTCAATACCTATACTTCTAGTCTCAACCCTGGATTGACTATCCCTTTTAACCACATTATCTAAAAATAAACTGCAACGGATCGTTGCTAAACTTTATCCAAATTCATTTGAAATATTAATATGTTTGTTCCTTTATTATTAATCAGATATCACTTGCAATTTGTAGTTCATATTGACATTAATTCAAAAATAATTCTCATTTGGTACTTGAGGAGTGGCCATTCTATATTGGATTTTTGACGTTTCGGTTATTGTTGTAACCATTGCTGAGACATGGAGGACTCAAACTTGAGTTGTTTACCAAAAAGAATTTAGTCTTTTTGATTTTAAGTCTATTCTTCCACGTTTTCAGTAGAGGTTGCCATTAATAGTCAAAACATCAAAAATGGAATGCAATAAGGTTATTCCTCTAATATTAGATAAGAATCGATTGTTATTTTTGATTTTAAGTCGATTCCTCCATGTCTTCAGCAATGGTTATCAATAATAATCGAAACGTCAAAAACCTAATGTAGAATTGTTATTCCTCAAGTATTAGATGAGAATCGATGGCTATTTTTGATTTTAAGTCGATTCCTCCATGTCTTCAGCAATGGTTACCAATAATAACCGAAACGTCAAAAATCCAATATAGAATGGTTATTCCTCAAGTACTAAATGAGAATCAATCGCTATTTTTGGTTTAAAGTCGATTTCTCTATGTCTTCAGCAATGGTTACCAATAAAAACCGAAACGTCAAAAATCCAATATAGAATGGTTATTCCTCAAGTATTTGATGAGAATCAATCGCTATTTTTGGTTTAAAGTCGATTCCTCTATGTCTTCAGCAATGGTCACCAATAAAAACCGAAACGTCAAAAATCCAATATAGAATAGTTATTCCTCAAGTATTTGATGAGAATCAATCGCTATTTTTGGTTTAAAGTCGATTCCTCTATGTCTTCTGCAAAGGTAAGGGATAAGAAAACAACGCAGTTGCTATGGTTACTTATAAAATTTCCTCCCAAATTTTTAGCATTTCACAGAGAGAAGCCTATCCATTCTTATTTAAGCAAGACTAAATGAGCTATATTAAAAGGTTCAAATGAATAAATTTTAAAGAATTTAAAAAATTAAAAAAGTACTCTCTTACTCTAGAGTAAAGTACTTTAAAATATAATTTTACTAAAAACTTTATTTATCCTTTTTTGTGGTCCCCAAGGTACTTAATTAGGATATTAAATTTCATCAAAATTGGTTAAGTCATTTTCAAGATATTTAGAAAAAACTAAAAAAGTACTGAAATAAAGTACTAATGTTTGTGGGTCGATATGTACCAAAAACTAATCAGCGCTTCATTTTGTTAAACTAATGGTAGGTTTTCAATTTCATTTCAATCGGTGCAACGGTGTGGAAAAAATCGTGGGCCAAAAAAACGATAACATACATACATACATACATACATCCATCCATACATACATACATCCATCCGCACGCACTAAATGAAAAAATGGCACTTTTTGGCCTCTCGGCGAGACCCCAAGTAATTTTTGGCAAAACCGTCACGTGCTAAAATTCAACCTAATTGAATACTACAATTTGTGACTTTAATTGAGTCCATGGGTTCCGTAGTCTTTACCTGAGGACCCTTTGAAGCCACGCTTGCCCCGAGAGCGATTGCAATACTTTACCCATGCTTTGCATTGGATAAAGTAAAAAAAGAAAAAATATTTTAAAAATAAACAAAATATTTACCTTAGTAACGCAGAGATTTCCTTATTCCAGCCTAATTTAAAACCAACCCTTGCTTTTCCTATCTCTAAATGGAAAGAAGAATTAACAAACCCCTTCCCCAAAAGAGACAGAAAAAGAACTAATAAAAACCTACCAAAAAGCTTCAAATTCGCAAGACAGCTTTTTGTTTACCCACCAGACTTCAAAGAGACAAATATTATTCAAATACAATGTATACATTATTTCATGTAAAAAATTGCTTCAATAAAATTATTATTTAATTGATTAAAAAATTCCATAAATTGTTCTTTAATTAAAAAAAAATAATTATACGGAATTTAATTATATACCTATATACACATAATCTGTGGACCACTAGAAAGCTAGAAATGCAAAACTGGGTGCGGGGTGGGGATGTATGTGGGGAGTGCAGGAGGTAGGGTGCAATGGTGGGGGTCCGGGTGTGGGGGTGTTTGTTTACCGTGCATCGCTCGGTGGCTCCAGGTACTATTATTAAATGAGCAATTCTTGTATATATATATATATATCCGATCGGTTTCTCGAAAACGGCTCTAACGATTTGGATGAAATTCACGGGTTAGGAGGGTTTTGTGTTGGCGATTCGATCTGTCACAGTCTCATTTTCGTCTAAGTTGTTTTTGATGGGTTTTTTGTTAATTGAAATAATTATTCACAGGTGGTTGTCTCGATAAAAATGCATAATTACATTTTTATTCAATTTCCTTTTAACAAATAATTGTTTTTTCAATTTTAAATTCCACTAATAGATCATTATAATTATTATTATATATTAAAAGTTAGGAAATTTAATTGATTAAAAATCGAGTTTTGAATCCCGCAAATATATTAGAAATTGGCAATTTAATTGATGAACTCAAAAATTGTTATTTAATTAAAAAAAAATTATACAGTATTTATTTATATACCCGAAGGGTGAACCGCGACCTAATATTGTGTACACTTATTTCCAATTCCACTTTCATTTCCGATTAGAAGACAATAGATGAAGGTGCATTATCTAATGAATTACAAAATAATTCCAGATAATTCCAAAGACGTGTACACCTAATTCCAATCGCGGTTCACCCTCGTATTTACCTATACATATAAACACATAATCTGTGGGCCACTACAAGGCTAGAAATGCAAAAACTTCGTGTAGGTGGGGTGAATTTGTGGTGGTCCTGAGGCGAAGGGGGGGGGGGGTTCCGGGATTAATATATAGCATTTTAACTGAAGCAAAAAGTTACCGAGCATCGCTCGGTGTCAAGGTACTAATATATTTAAATATAAAATAAATTGTTCTTTTTTCAACAAAAACCATTCAAAAAATGATGTTTTTATATCTATAGTATTTATTTAATGTTTAGCTTTTAATTTTAAATCCCACTTATAGTTCATTACAAATTTATTTTATATTAAAATTAATTAAATTTCTCAATCACTGATTAGAGGAGAGAGTTCTATAGATAGAATTATTGAGATCTTGAGAGGATCAAAAGATGTTTTTTTATTTCAATAATTTTTTTATTTAATTAATTTTTTTTCTCTTATTAAAAACAACGACTAAAAAGATTATCCTAAGCTCCAAAAGTCGATAGTGGGGAAGTAATCTCCGAAGTCGAAGACTCAAATTCAATGTAAACTTTATTTCATGTAATACAATTGGTTTAATAAATTTATTATTATTATTCTCATTCACTTGCAGCTTAAGTTTTCCCTTAATAACTTTGAATTTTGCACATTTCGACAATTCTGAAGAAAGGAATTTCACCATAAAGAGGTCTATGAAGTCGAATAATTTTTTTATTTCTGATTATCCTAGTAAAGAGATAAAGTGTGATTAAATATCAGGATTGAAGATCTATAAAATATCATATTATTATTAAGCCTTTGAAATATTATAATATTTGGACGTGGGTTCTAAAATCATCTTCATGGTTGAGATATATAGGATTACATTAATAAACGCAAACTTCAAAAGGAGGGTTAAATTTTCAGCCCAAAGATAACAAATACTATCTAAAATTAAATTAGGTTGGAGTTGGTGGTGTTTCACAAGGAGAAAAATTAAAATACAAAGATTTTTTTAGTTTACTCTATATATTTCGAGCTCTTAACTCATCCTTGAGAAACACCACCAACTCCAACCTAATTTAATTTTAACAATGTTTCACTATAAACAGGGCCGTGCCTGACGGGCGTTCATTGCGTGCACCGCACGCAGGCGGCCGAAATTAAGAGGCGGCCAAATCGTTACAAGTTGTTTACTGGGCAAAAATACAATCGGTTTGTTTTCATTAAGATACGAAGTAAAAACAGTTTCTCTAATCTAATCTATCTAAAAGAGTTTCTCAGAAATAAGAAATGTATAAAAACTGATTATGTCGTTGTAGTATTTATATACCTAGTCATGCAGCGAATCCGAATTTTTCGAACATTGCACGAGCGAAGAGCCGAAATAGTTTTTTCAATTGACCGGCGTCGCGTAAGCGGTCTTATTCGTCTTATTAGTCGTATTAGTCTATAGACTAGCGAGGATAAATCGTTTTTTGTGTCCTGTGTGTGATCCGATATTATTAAAGTCTTTAATTTAACGCAGGGGTCGGCGCGACCGTGCACGATCGAGCTGATTTTCGAAAAGCTCCGCCTCCCACCACCCCCTTACGTTCTCACTTCCGCGCGATACCTACAAGCCTCCAGAGCCTCAAGAGTGTACTCTTAACGTAGAGTAACGCGGGGCCTTCATATTACGAAAATATTATCAAAATAAATCTTGACATATTTATGTTTAAAAATATGTTTTACTTAAAAAGCTAAATATAATAATTGCTTCGTGAAGATTCAGCAATTTCACTTTCAATCGCGATAATTGAAAGATTGAAAGATTTCCCTAATTAACCGGTAACCTAACCGAAATAATTTTATGAAACCGGTTAATTAACCAAAAACCTTTACTATTTTCAATATCAATAAATAATACGTAAGATTTGATTTTTAAAATCAAATAATTTTAAATTGTCACTGAGCGACACCTAGGATTTTAAATTATCGTATTCCTATGTTCTTTATGTTTGATAATTTTGTCTGTGATTATAATACCAATACCATAATTACTTTTTTTCATGTTATTATTAAAGTAAGTAAATTAATTCTATTTTGTATACCTCCCAAGTTGCAAGTCAGCCCAGATCTGCCATTGGCCACTGAGCTTTGTTATCCTAATATGTTAGTATAGATTTAAGGGTTATTCCTTGTTCTTTATGTTTGATAATTTTGTCTGTGATTATAAAACCAATACCATAATTTTTTCATGTTATTATTTTTGTTTAAATTTTAAATAAAAAAATGTTTATTTTGTGCATTTTTTTTCTTAAATTTCATCCAAACATATAAATCTCATAAAACCGGTTTTTAGCCGGTTTTCTTTTCAGAAACCGGTTTTGGGAACAAAACCAATATTTTTTCGTTCTCGATTTCGGTTAACCAAAAACTGATTTTTTTCCCGGTTTGATGCCCTGTGTATAATAATAAACATTAAAAATTAAAGTAGTTTTTTTTAATGTTATCCTGGGGGCGGCCATACAGACTGGCACGCAGGCGGCCATATACCCAGGCACGGCCCTGACTATAAACCAACACCGCGTTCCCTAAATTTTATTAAATACTATCTAGTTGTTGAGAAAGATTAATAATTATTTGAAGGACACTATCCTCTCAACGTCATCATTATTACATTTCATGATATCAGGGATAATATAATTTTATATTTCATGTAAGTACGAATTAATCTATGCTGTATAATTATTAGTATTTTCTATTAAAATTAGATAAAATTAACAACTTAATAGTGTTTTGGACAATTTTATATTTATTAATTTTTCACAACGTTTCGTCCGTTTCCGGACTTTATCAAGTGCTGAAAAACAGCTACAAGAACAATAGATTGGGAAAATTAATTAATGCATATTTCAAAATACAACTATACATGATATGCCACATGTCACTCAACTTCACCATCAATTGACAAGATTAAACGTACGTAAATAGTGAGAACATCGAGAAAACAATTTAAAAAATTGTTAACTCAAGATTGATAGCTTAAATTTTTTAAATTGTTTTCTCGATGTTCTCACTATTTTATGTACGTTTGATTTGTTAAATGATTGAGGTGAGTGACATGTGGCATATCATGTATGGTTGTATTTTGAAATATGCATTAATTTAATTTTTCCCAATCTATTGTTCTTGTACTTTTGTTTTTCAGCACTTTGATAAAGATCGGAAACGGACGAAGCGTATGTGCAAAAATTAATAAAATATAAAATTGTCCAAAACACCTATTAATTTGTTAATTTTATTTAAATAAAGAATGGACATGAACCAACTGAATTAATTAAAATTAGAGATTTAAAAACAGCCAAATTGCGTGTGGAACTCATCAAAGTTCCGTAGTTTTTTCATCTATCCTATAAACTAAATATTTTCTAGCAATATATAAATATTTTTAAATTAGGAGTTTAAGAAGCGCTGCTCTATACAGTAAGCAAAGTACATTTTAAAGTACTTTACAGTAAGCAAGTACTTTTTTAATTGTTTAACCTAGTTTAAGTGAGAATGGATAGGCTTCTCGCAGTAAAATGCTAAATTTGAGAGGAAATTTTACCAGTAAGATAAGCATATAAGATCTTAAGGTGTCGACTTAAAATCCAAAATATCGATTGATTCTCATCTATTACTTGTGAAAAAACCAAAATAAATTGCATTTATGTAGTTTCGAATATCATTGCTGAAGACATGTGTAATAATGAATTTAAAACCAGTGGTCACACTTTTGGAAAAAAAAAATATTTTCATACGTTATTTAATTAAACCATTTTATTATTTGGTATGAATAAAAATAAAACAAGTGGTTGATTAAATAATAAATAAACAATTTACCTAGCGAATCTTGGTCCTCCAAGTACTTATAAAATAAATTTCCAAAAAAAAAAAAAAAAAAAAAAAAAACACTAAAAAATTTTCAAAACAGCTTATTTATGGATTTAAAACGATATAAGTATGAACACATTATATCTATTAAGGATGTTCTTTCGCGACAATCCACAGAAAAAGTTTTAGACTCGTAACCACTCTATAAATATGAAAGGAACTAAAATTTATTGGGTTTTAAAATAATTATAAATCTTACTTACTTACTTACTCCTCGGCGCTACAATCCGTTGTGGATCTTGGCCTCATGGACGATTTGTCCCCATCTTCCACGGTCTTGGGCGCTGGTTTCCAAGTCATCGACTCCAAGAACCCTGAGGTCTTTTTGGATGTTGTCCCTCCACCTCATACGCGGCCGTCCTAAGGGTCTTTTTGCACATGGTGTTGCCTCCCAAACTCTCCCTATCACCCTATCTTTATCGGCGCGTAGCATATGTCCAGCCCATCTAAGCCGGTTGGCTTTAATTAGCTGAACAATATCAGGTTGTTGGTAGAGTCCTTGAAGTTCCCTATAATTATAAATTTTATTAAACCAATTATTTTACATTAATTAATGTATACATTGTAATTTTTTTGCTTCGATTCCGGAGATTACTTCTCCACCATCGAGTGTCCTTATTAATCTTTAGTCCTTGTTTTTAATAAGAGGAAAAATCTAATTAGATAAAAAAACCTCTTTTCCGATAATTATTTCAATTCCATTATTTCACCCATTTCCTTCTCGTTTTAAAATAATTTTTTTTTTATAAATTTTATTAAACCAATTATTTTACATTAATTAATGTATACATTGTATTTTTTTTGCTTCGATTCCGGAGATTACTTCTCCACCATCGAGTGTCCTTATTCATCTTTAGTCCTTGTTTTTAATAAGAGGAAAAATCTAATTAGATAAAAAAACCTCTTTTCCGATAATTATTTCAATTCCATTATTTCACCCATTTCCTTCTCGTTTTAAAATAATTTTTTTTTTTTTTATAAATTTTATTAAACCAATTATTTTACATTAATTAATGTATACATTGTATTTTTTTTGCTTCGATACCGGAGATTACTTCTCCACCATCGAGTGTCCTTATTAATCTTTAGTCCTTGTTTTTAATAAGAGGAAAAATCTAATTAGATAAAAAAACCTCTTTTCCGATAATTATTTCAATTCCATTATTTCACCCATTTCCTTCTCGTTTTAAAATAATTTTTTTTTTTTTTATAAATTTTATTAAACCAATTATTTTACATTAATTAATGTATACATTGTATTTTTTTTGCTTCGATTCCGGAGATTACTTCTCCACCATCGAGTGTCCTTATTAATCTTTAGTCCTTGTTTTTAATAAGAGGAAAAATCTAATTAGATAAAAAAACCTCTTTTCCGATAATTATTTCAATTCCATTATTTCACCCATTTCCTTCTCGTTTTAAAATAATTTTTTTTTTTTTTATAAATTTTATTAAACCAATTATTTTACATTAATTAATGTATACATTGTATTTTTTTTGCTTCGATACCGGAGATTACTTCTCCACCATCGAGTGTCCTTATTAATCTTTAGTCCTTGTTTTTAATAAGAGGAAAAATCTAATTAGATAAAAAAACCTCTTTTCCGATAATTATTTCAATTCCATTATTTCACCCATTTCCTTCTCGTTTTAAAATAATTTTTTTTTTTTTTTATAAATTTTATTAAACCAATTATTTTACATTAATTAATGTATACATTGTATTTTTTTGCTTCGATTCCGGAGATTACTTCTCCACCATCGAGTGTCCTTATTCATCTTTAGTCCTTGTTTTTAATAAGAGGAAAAATCTAATTAGATAAAAAAACCTCTTTTCCGATAATTATTTCAATTCCATTATTTCACCCATTTCCTTCTCGTTTTAAAATAATTTTTTTTTTTTTTATAAATTTTATTAAACCAATTATTTTACATTAATTAATGTATACATTGTATTTTTTTTGCTTCGATACCGGAGATTACTTCTCCACCATCGAGTGTCCTTATTCATCTTTAGTCCTTGTTTTTAATAAGAGGAAAAATCTAATTAGATAAAAAAACCTCTTTTCCGATAATTATTTCAATTCCATTATTTCACCCATTATCCTTCTCGTTTTAAAATAATTTTTTTTTTTTTTTATAAATTTTATTAAACCAATTATTTTACATTAATTAATGTATACATTGTATTTTTTTTGCTTCGATTCCGGAGATTACTTCTCCACCATCGAGTGTCCTTATTAATCTTTAGTCCTTGTTTTTAATAAGAGGAAAAATCTAATTAGATAAAAAAACCTCTTTTCCGATAATTATTTCAATTCCATTATTTCACCCATTTCCTTCTCGTTTTAAAATAATTTTTTTTTTTTTTATAAATTTTATTAAACCAATTATTTTACATTAATTAATGTATACATTGTATTTTTTTTGCTTCGATACCGGAGATTACTTCTCCACCATCGAGTGTCCTTATTAATCTTTAGTCCTTGTTTTTAATAAGAGGAAAAATCTAATTAGATAAAAAAACCTCTTTTCCGATAATTATTTCAATTCCATTATTTCACCCATTTCCTTCTCGTTTTAAAATAATTTTTTTTTTTTTTATAAATTTTATTAAACCAATTATTTTACATTAATTAATGTATACATTGTATTTTTTTGCTTCGATTCCGGAGATTACTTCTCCACCATCGAGTGTCCTTATTCATCTTTAGTCCTTGTTTTTAATAAGAGGAAAAATCTAATTAGATAAAAAAACCTCTTTTCCGATAATTATTTCAATTCCATTATTTCACCCATTTCCTTCTCGTTTTAAAATAATTTTTTTTTTTTTTATAAATTTTATTAAACCCATTATTTTACATTAATTAATGTATACATTGTATTTTTGCTTCGATTCCGGAGATTACTTCTCCACCATCGAGTGTCCTTATTCATCTTTAGTCCTTGTTTTTAATAAGAGGAAAAATCTAATTGGATAAAAAAACCTCTTTTCCGATAATTATTTCAATTCCATTATTCCCCAATCAAGTCGATTGGTTCCATCCCCAATTCTATCTTTCCCATCAATCCCCGTTTTAAAATAATTTTTATAAATTTTATTAAACCAATTATTTTACATTAATTAATGTATACATTGTATTTTTGCTTCGATTCGGAGATTACTTCTCCACCATCGAGTGTCCTTGATTCATCTTTTAGTCCTTGTTTTTAATAAGAGGAAAAATCTAATTAGATAAAAAAACCTCTTTTCCGATAATTATTTCAATTCCATTATTCCCCAATCAAGTCGATTGGTTTCATTCCCTCTCTAATTCAATCGTTTTAAAATAATAATTTAAATTTCCTATTTTAATTAATTTTGTCATAAAGTATTGGTGGGTTTTAAAATAATAATTTTTTTTATAAATTTTATTAAACCAATTATTTTACATTAATTAATGTATACCTTGTATTTTAGCTTCGATTCCGGAGATTGCTTCTCCACCATCGAGTGTCCTTATTCATATTTAGTCCTTGTTTTTAGTAAGAGGAAAAATCTAATTGGATAAAAAAACCTCTTTTCCGATAATTATTTCAATTCCATTATTCCCCAATTAAGTCGATTGGTTCCATCTCCCAATTCTATCTTCCTCATCAATCCTCGTTTTACAAATAATTTTTATAAATTTTATTAAACCAATTATTTTACATTAATTAATGTATAGGTTGTATTTTAGCTTGGATTCCGGAGATTGCTTCTGCACCATCGAGTGTCCTTATTCATATTTAGTCCTTGTTTTTAGTAAGAGGAAAAATCTAATTAGATAAAAAAACCTCTTTTCCGATAATTATTTCAATTCCATTATTCCCCAATCAAGTCGATTGGTTCCATCCCCAATTCTATCTTTCCCATCAATCCCCGTTTTAAAATAATTTTTATAAATTTTATTAAACCAATTATTTTACATTAATTAATGTATACATTGTATTTTTGCTTCGATTCCGGAGATTACTTCTCCACCATCGAGTGTCCTTATTCATCTTTAGTCCTTGTTTTTAATAAGAGGAAAAATCTAATTAGATAAAAAAACCTCTTTTCCGATAATTATTTCAATTCCATTATTCCCCAATCAAGTCGATTGGTTTCATTCCCTCTCCAATTCAATCGTTTTAAAATAATAATTTAAATTTCCTATTTTAATTAATTTTGTCATAAAGTATTGGTGGGTTTTAAAATAATAATTTTTTTTTATAAATTTTATTAAACCAATTATTTTACATTAATTAATGTATACCTTGTATTTTAGCTTCGATTTCGGAGATTGCTTCTCCACCATCGAGTGTCCTTATTAATCTTTAGTCCTTGTTTTTAGTAAGAGGAAAAATCTAATTAGATAAAAAAACCTCTTTTCCGATAATTATTTCAATTCCATTATTCCCCAATCAAATCGATTGGTCCTCCCTCTCTCCTCCCCGTGGATTTTAATATAATCATTTAAATTTTAATAAATAATAATTGTTATAAAGTATTAGCGGGTTTTAAAATTAAAATTAAAATTAAAAATTATAAATATAAAAGGAACTAAAATTTTAGGGTATTTTTTTTTTTACCTGACTGTCCACTCACACTACGAAATCTCTATACGGATACACACATACTTGCCGGTCGTTTCCAAGCCATTGTGCTTATATCCCCTCCACTAAAAATAATAGATCAAATAGGATTTTTTTTTGTTTTTTATCAAATTTATCAATAATTTCAATTTTTTTTAAGTTACTCCGAATATATTATTCTAACAAATATAAGTTTTTCATCAAGATGGTGAAAGTCCTTCATTGAAAAAAAATAAAATAATGATCATATTCCCACCCTTTCCCTATCTACCCTATGTTAAAAATGTCATTTTAAATTACAATTATTTCATGTTTGGGTTGGTAAATCGTCTTCAAATTTTAACAGTATGTGTATTATGCTTTTAATGACTTATAGTCCAAGTTTCAAAGACTTCTTGAAATTTTGCATCTGTGAACAACTACCTTAAAATGTAAAAAATAAGCTGACGTGTTCTGATGTGGCCATCCACTTGACTTTACCATATAGCCTGGCCCCTAAAATTATTTATAATCATGTAGGGGGGGGGGTTAGTTTTTGCATTTTTATACTTCTGGTATCCCCCTTATTATGAATACAAAATTTGGTTGAGTTTGGTAAATGACCAAGATTTTCATTTTTTGACCCCCCGCCCCTTTTGAGCGGTTAGTTTTTGCATATTTAGACTTCTGAGGGTCAACTGATTATGTATATAAAATTTGGTTGAGTTTGCTCAAACGGCCTAGATTTTTAATTTTTAACCCCCCTCCCCCCCCTTTTTGGCCCGATATGCACCAAAATATAATCAGCTTTTAATCTTAATGGACCAAAACTACGTGTGAAATTTGGTTTCGATATTCACACTAGTTTTTGAGCAAGCTCGTCCACAAAATATTGGTAACGCACATACTAACTAAAAACAGACATTTTGACAAAACAATTATTATCTCGAAAAATAAAATTTTTTCAATGTTCACTTATTAGGGCTTTTTTGTAGATCGAAATGCCATGGTTTAGCTCAATTTTTTAATCGAAATAATTTAAGCCGTTTTTGAGATATTTTGAAAAAAAGAAGGAAAAAAAACACTTTTTATGCACGATTACAATATTTGACCATACCCTATATGGTAAAGTAAAAAAAAAGTGAGTTATGTTCGAGAAAATAATATAAAATTTCATATTAGAAACAAGAAAAATAAGAATTTATTACTGTTCGTTTTTATGTGATTAATATTTATATAATCTGCATCTTTTATTGCAGTTTGTTTTAATATCGCAGAAAGTAATCAGTAATAATTTTGAATATATTTGTTTCAAAGGCCGTTTTTTTTTTTTTTTGTTGATTTTATTCAAGGCGTGATTTGGAAATATTTAACAAGAGTTCGGTAGGTAGGACTAGAGGCTAATTCAATCTCGGTAGATAAGAGAGAGAGAGAGAGAGCTCGGCTGGGAACAAAAGCAAGGTGATATTTTAACCAAAACCATTATCACGATAAAAATAAAGTTTATATTCACAGAATCACATTAAATTAAATTGTATATTTAGTTATAAAATGGCTAATCGAATCCATAAAGTAGGTACCTATCCTATAAAATAAATAAAAAATAAAAGTTTTTAAGATTGTTTTCTATAAGATTTGTATTTTTACTTTATCCAATGCGAAGCATGGGAGAAAGTATTGTAATGAGTCTCGCGGCCAGCGCGACTTCAAAGGGTCCTCAGGTAAAGACTACGGAACCCATGGACTCAATTAAGGTCACAAATTGTAGTATTCAATTAGATTGAATTTTAGCACGTGACGGTTTTGCCAAAAATTACCTGGAATCTCGTCGAGAGGCCAAAAAGTGCCATTTTTTGGAAGTGCGTGGGGATGGATGGATGGATGTATGTGTGTTATCGTTTTTTCGTCCACGATTTTTTCCACACCTTTGCGCTGATTGAAATGAAATTGAAAACCTACCATTAGTTTAACAAAATGAAGCGCTGATTAGTTTTTGGTACATATCGGTCCACAAACATTAGTACTTTATTTCAGTACTTTTTTAGTTTTTTCTAAATATCTTGAAAATGACTTAACCAATTTTGATGAAATTTAATATCCTAATTAAGTACCTTGGGGACCACAAAAAGGTTAAATAAAGTTTTTAGTAAAATTATATTTTAAAGTACTTTACTCAAGAACATATTAATATTTCAAATGAATTTGGATAAAGTTTAGCAACGATCAGTTGCAGTTTATTTTTTTTTTAATATCTAAAACAGTCAAGCCGAATCAAGCAAAACCTGTTTTCTTCCTGAATTCAGCTTTTAATTTAACAATTTATTGAACTAAATATTAATTTAGATAATATAATAGTACCTGGAGCTACTGAAAGATGCACGGTCACGGTAACCCCTGACCCCCCCCCCCTCCCGAAACCACACACCTCACCCCCATCACTGCACCCCCACTATACCCCACCCCAACCGCGCCTCCCACCCCCGGATACCCCACAAATGCACCCCACCTCCTGAACCACCAACACCCACCCCACCCCGCACCCTGTTTTTGCATTTCTACCTTTCTAGTGGTCTTCACATCTTATGTGTATATTTGTTTACTCGTACACATACCAATTTGCCCACAATGGTTCATATTGATAAACATTATAAAAAAATAAATAGGAAAATAATAATAAAAAAAAATAATCGTATAGTATCTGAAATAAAAACATAAAATTAAATAAGATTTGTTTCCAAGTTATATATAAAAAAAAGCCACTTCAACCACTTTATTTGTAAACACACCTCTAATGTTATGATTTAGACATCTGTTAATTAAAAACAAACAAAAAATTCCTAATTTTAATATAATATATTAATATTTGCTATAACCTATTAGTGGGTTTTAAAATTAAAAAACCAATTAAAAATAAAAGATAATTGAAAAAATGTAAACAAACTTTTTTATTGAGATTTTCATCTGTCAATAATTACTTTAATTAAGAAAAGATCAATTAAGATTAAATTTGTCGAGGTCCAGACCTAGCCAGATCGCTTTCTCATCCTTAAAACTTGTTAATAGAAATTGTTTCATCAAAATCGGTAGAGCCGTTTTCAAAATAGAACAATGATACAAATAAATATATATATATATATATATATACAAACAATTTTATTTAATATAATATATTAATATATGATATAATCTATTAGTGGGTTTTAAAATTAAAAAACCAATTAAAATTAGATTAATTGAAAAAAAATGTAAACAAACTTTTTTATTGAGATTTTCATCTATAAATAATTACTTTAATTAAGAAAAGATCAATTAAGATTAAATTTATCGAGGTCCAGACCTAGCCAGATCGTTTTCTCATCCTCAAAACATGTTAATATATATTGTTTCATCAAAATCGGTAGAGCCGTTTTCAAAATAGAACTAAGATACAAACAAATATATATACAAAATAATTTTTGCTCGTTTAATAAGAATAGATTTACCAAAATATAAAAAAAAGAAAGAATTTTAGTAAACCATAATATTCTTCTAAGTTACCCAAAAAGAAGGCGGATGCTTGAGATTTTCGAAAAAGGGTACCTTTTAGGGTCGTAGGCATGGAGTAATATAGCCTAAAACCTTCCTAAATAAACGGCCTATCTAATACAAAAAGAATTTTTCAAATCGGATTAGTATTTCCTGAAATTAGCGCTTTCAAACATATCAACATACAAACATTCAAACATACAAATTCTCCAGCTTTATAAAAAAAATTCTAATATTTTCATTTTACTTTATTAAAATTTCATTCTGGATTTCCATTGAAACTTGATATATAAATGAATACTAAAACTCGTTTATTTCTACTAAATTAATTTTAATATTGTTTTAATCTTTTCAAACACGAATTTTCATTTTTCATAACAAAATATTTGTATACAAATTCTTTTGTAATTTGATATTCTTGTCAAAATTTATTTGCTAGTTTTAACGGGAAAATAAATACAAAAATATTCCCTATTTCACCACGTTTAATGATTAATTTTATATACCTGCGGCAAATACTAATACGTACAAATTAACAGTCAAGCTGAATTTGCTAACCAGTTTTCTTTCTGGATTGTACCTAAGACTCGGAAACAGTAAGAGGAATTTGTAAATTAATATTTATAAATAAAACCTATTTATAATTTCTAAGAAGAATAGTTTCTTAACATCTTAATATTACAAAGAGAAACAAAGAGGTTGTCCTCTGCTTGATGCAAATAAACATACACACATATATATATCTGTATATACCGGGTGAGTTTTAACTATTTTTAGACAGACTTATAACTTAAAAACAGTGCATTATATGAAAAAAAGATTCAAATTTGGCATTGTCGAAGGAGACAGAGAGTAATTATGTTTTGAACTACTTTCATTGGCTTTTTGTTTTAAGTAGATTTATGATTATTATTTTTGTTTTGTGTATATTGTTTTTATATTATGAATGACTTGTGAAAATCCCAATACTAATTATTGTTCGTCTTCCCCTCAATTATATAGACCCTGAAGAAGGAGAGAATAAATCTCCGAATCGTCGGTTTAACAAATCAATGTAAAATAATAAAACCTCTATAGTCTTATTTTTTTACAACCACCGTGGACTGCTTTCATCAACATCCAATTGCATATTTATACCAGTCCGTCTCCTAAAGAAAATCTCTATCAATTCAAATAAAAGTTTAGTTATATCGAGGGGGAAACTAAACTGGACTATTGTTTGTGAACCTAGAACAGGCTTTCAAGGTTGTTTCAAGGTCAACTTTTGTTTTTTAAATGAAAACCTATATATTTCTTTACGGATCCTTAATTTCCAAAAAAAAAACTGAGCAACTTTCATAAGAATAATTTTTTTGTCCGACATCAAATAAACAAAATATTGAATCCATTATATCTCAAAAAATTTCTAATAATTATTTTTAACAATTATTCAACTTAATTATCAAATAATAATGATCAAATATTTAATTATTAGATAAATAATTAATTAATAATTAAATAATTTTACGACATTGTTCTGAGACATTCCAGAGTGTATCGCCAAGTCTTCTGGATCAATTCCAGTTCCAATTTCGTTATTTTGGCACGTTGTAGTTTATTCGTAGCCTTTACTCTTACTGTTTTTTTTAAACAGATTTACAACACGTAAAAATGAAGCTTGTGAGGGTGTATTCCTATCAGGAAAACGCTAAGAATTTTAACTAGTTCTATTAAGTAGAAAATAATCTCTTAAATCTGAGTATAAGGAAGTTTTAATATCATTATAAATATTTATTTTCATTGTTGTGACTTTTCAATTTAATAACAATTTATTTAATAATTAATTATTTAATAATTATTATTTGATAATTAAGTTGAATAATTGTTAAAAATAATTATTAGTATATTTTTTTTGAGATCTAATTGATTAAATATTTTGTTTATTTGATGTCGGATGAAAA
Organism: Forficula auricularia; assembly: GCA_024734495.1. NCBI lineage: Eukaryota > Metazoa > Arthropoda > Insecta > Dermaptera > Forficulidae > Forficula > Forficula auricularia. Next base: position 14,800,630 of record JALMQS010000150.1, on the reverse strand, counting down.
ATAGTTCTTATGAAAGTTGTTCAGTTTTTTGCGTAGATTCAGAATATGTAAACAAATATATAGGTTTTCATTTAAAAAACAGAAGTTGACCTTGAAATAACCTTGAAAGCTTGTTCTAGGTAAACAACCAAAGCGTAGTTCGGTTTCCCTCTCTATATAAATAAACTTTTATTTGAAACATTTTTTCATATAATGCTCTGTTTTTTAGTTATGGGACCGTCTCAAGATAAAAAACTCACCCGGTATATTATTTATTTGTTCGAGACTATAGTTTCGACGGCTTGTGCCCCTAATCATCAATCAGTCTTTTTAATTATAAAAATTCATTCACATTCACATTTGTTTCTCTTTGTGAATCAACAATGCTGCTACTCTCGGCAAAACAAAAACTTTTCAATTGAATCTTAATATTAATTTGAAAATCCTAATATTTTGAGGGAAGAAAAGGGGAATAGCAAGTTTGAACTGATCACATGAAAAACAGTTAATTTCTTACATTTAATGGTTGGAGGTTAATAATTACTCAAATGATTCAATACTCACTCACTCTCAATGAGAGACATTCTATCAATATTTACTCAATATATATAAAATAGTGAATGTTAGACGGGTTGTGTGTGTGTGTGTGTGTGTGTGTGTGTGAGAGAGATATGGAAATCGAGAATGTCACATGTCAAAGTATAATTTAATTAAAATACATTAATATTATCAATTCATATTTGATTAATCATAATTGATGTTTCTAAATGTGCCTACAAATGTTGAAAGGGTCAATATGCTGTTTGTTCATGAATTGTACTCTGTAGTTCTGTTTTCAATAATATTTTTTCAACTTAAAGATGCATACAAAAATTACTGGTATAACTATAAGTAGATTCGAGAAGACAAATTTAATTTCTAAATTATGCAATGTAGGCGCCGATTTTGGAAGGACCGTATTTAGGATTGGTTTATCTAAATTATTAAAAAAAAAACTATGAGTACAGCACTTAAAAATTTCAAAAATCTACCCCAAAATGACTATATCTCTCTTTCAGGAACAAATAGAGCAAAATTTTCAACTATTACATTTATAGTAGCGACCCATAGTTTAAGTAGCACTGCTGGAGAGTAAGTACTTTAAAATTATTGGATAAAATACTTGGTAGGTTTCACATTAATGTGAAACCTACCAAGTATTTTTATCCAATAATTTTAAAAAATGTTTCACCAAGTACCAACACCAAATTCCTTAAAAACTATTAAAGTACTTTAAATTGTAATTTTACTAAAAACCTTATATATTTTTTTTTTACTTTATCCAATGCGAAGCATGGGAGAAAGTATTGTAATGGGTCTCGCGGCAAGCGCGACTTCAAAGGGTCCTCAGGTAAAGACTACGGAACCCATGGACTCAATTAAGGTCACAAATTGAAGTATTCAATGAGATTGAATTTTATCACGTGACGTTTTTGCCAAAAATTACCTGGAATCTCGTCGAGAGGCCAAAAAGTGCCATTTTTTTGGAAGTAGTGCGGGATGGATGGATGGATGGATGGATGGATGGATGTGTGTGTGTTATCGTTTTTTTCGTCCACGAATTTTTCCACACCGTTGCACCGAATGAATTGAAATTGAAAACCTACCATTATTTGTTTAACAAAATGAAGCGCTGATTAGTTTTTGGTACATATCGGTCCACAAACATTAGTACTTTATTTCAGTACTTTTTTAGTTTTTTCTAAATATCTTGAAAATGACTTAACCAATTTTGATGAAATTTAATATCCTAATTAAGTACCTTGGGAACCACAAAAAAGGTTAAATAAAGTTTTTAGTAAAATTATATTTTAAAGTACTTTACTCTAGAACATATTAATATTTCAAATGAATTTGGATAAAAGTTTAGCAACGATCCGTTGCAGTTTATTTTTTTTTTTTAATGATATTGATGTGAGAAGAAGATACACCAGAAGGTGCATCCCCTAAAGGCCTGTATGGACTGGCCCCTCCATCGTGAAAAGAACAGAGTAGAAGGAAAAGAAGCCGGGATCACGAGCCAAATCTCAGAAAGTTAGATATAGTCCAATTTACTAAGTTTTTAGCGGCTTCGAGCAGTGGTAAATTCTCCGCCCGATAAATTAGGTTAAATTTATCTCCCACATAATTTTAATTACCAGACCTTATACTTACAGAAAAAAATGTCTGGGTATAGCCGGGAATCGAACCCGAGACCTCCGGGTTGCCAGCCAGTTATTCTGACCATTACACCAGGGAGGCGGACAAATATAATAGAATATTAAATTTGATCAAAATTTGTTAAGCCATTTTCGAGAAATTTAAAAAAAATGAATAAAAAAATACACTAATAAAGTACTATAGTTTGTGAAGAGCTGTGTATACCAAAAATTAATCATCCCTTCATTGTGCTAAAGGAACGCTAGGTAGATTTTCAATTTCATCGAAATCGTTAGAGCCGTTTTCGAGAAACCGAGTTATATACATATACACAAGATTTGCTCATTTAATAATATTTGATAGCTTTATCAGATTGTAAAATAAAGTAAAAAAAAATGACGAAATAGAGAAAACTCTATTTAGGACGCGCCTCGTTATTAGAGCAACGGTCACTTTATCTACAGAAATGGTTGCATAAACTCAAGGGGCGCTCGCTCTTTAAAATCAAGTCTAAAGTCTCTATACAAGAATAAATATATTACAAGTACGTACTTAATCGCATTTTATACTTGAATAGGTACAGCTTAATCGACTGAAACCCACTTTTTCTTCTCTCTTGTATTATATTAAAACATAATATAGTGGAGTGTTGAAAGCATCCAATTCTATAAATCATGAAAGATAACTTCTAGTGGACGGCCGGGGTCATTTGACTCCTGAACCAACTTTGATCTTTAACAACTTTATTATATTTTTTTTTTCACAGAACTTCTTGAGTTTATTTATTTTTGCTTAAATACTACAAAATTTTAATTTTCTTGTTTATTTTTTAGTTTGAAGCCCCCTTAATTTTTGGTTCGATTTCAACCGAAATCGAATCAGCTTTTAATCTCAATGCACCAAAACTACATGTGAAATTTCGTTTTTATATTCACAGTAGTTTTTGAGCTAGAGAGTACACAAACGTACTAACAGACATTTTGACAAAATAATTAATATCTCGTAAAATATAATTTTTTCGATGTTTACTCATTAAGCCTTTTTTGAAAACTAAAACGCCATGATTTTGCTCAATTTTTTTTATCATAATAATTTCAGCCGTTTTTTAGATATTTCGAAAAAACGAAGCAAAAAAAAAAAACACTTTTTCATTTACAATTACAATTTTTGACCCTGTATGGTAAAGTAAAAAAGGGAAAGAACAGAACATGTAATTAAAAATAATCAATTCCATCTCGGATCTAATAGATGACACCCTCTTGCGATTTTCTTATAAAATGTAAATCTATTTCTATTGGTTAATTCTCTCATAATGCATGATCTCCTTTTAGTCTCTTATTGCATAAGAGTAAAGATAAAAGGCTTTTTTAGTTGACCAAAATATCATGATGTGTACCTCAGAATAGAGCTGTTTTTGAAATATTTCAATTAATTAAAAAAAAACACTATTTTTTACAAGCTTTTATTTTTCCTCTATGAATATGATATAATACTTCATCATATGTATTTTAATAAATTCTAAATTATTAGTAAAATTCAAATAAAATAATAATTGCTTTTAAAATTTGTTTACCTTTAGATAGACAGTCAGGGATAACAGAAGTTGTTCCCTCTACTGGTTTTCAACACCCTCTGAAATATAGAAGGAAACACGTTAGATATTTATTTATTATAATAAGAGACTCGAGACCAGCCACAAATTTTCCAATTTCGATAAAGATTTAAACAAAATATTCTCAAGTGAGGATTTATTTAAATATTATTAAAAAAATTCAAAAAAATACGGAACATTCACATAAAAAATAATCAACAATTAAAAATTAAGTGGGAGATAAATTTATAAACCTAATTTATCGATCGGAGAATTTACCACTGCTCGAAGCCTCTAAAAACTTAGTAAATTGGATATTGGATTGTATCTAAGTTTCTGAGATTTGGCTGGTGATCCCGGCTTCTTTCCTTCTACACTGTTCTTTTCACGATGGAAGGGCCATCCCATACAGGCCTTTAGGGGATGCACCTTCTGGTGTATCTCATTTTCACATAAATATCATAAAAAATATATATATAAATTAAACAGAATCAGTTGGAATGGAATCATTTTAGTTATCTATTTTCAAACATAGAAATATCAAATTTCAAATTGAAAATTAGAATAGAATCATTTTACTTATATCCAATTTCATACATAGAAATATCAAATTCACATACATAATAATAATAATATTTGAATTTGATATTTCTATGTATGAAATTGGATATAAGTAAAATGATTCTATTCTATTGTTCTAAAACTGTGTTGTCTGATTCTGTTTATATTGTTTCTAAAACTGTTTAAGTGAATATGCCGAATTTTTTTGAATTTTTGAATTTCTGAGGTCACTGGTAACAGACATAATGAAAAATAATCTATTTTAGACGAATGTGTGATGTAACTACATACATATTTGAAACCCTGAAGAAGTCGGCAAAGTAGACGAAACGTTGTTGGAATAATAAAAAAAATTACACAAAAAACATGTCCTTAATTTATATTAAAAAAACTCTCATTAATACACATTATGGACGAAGATAATAATAAGTACCTGGAGCCACCGAGCGATGCACAGTAACCCCCCCCCCCCCCACGAAACCACACACCTCGTCTTCACCACTGCACCCCCACTCCTCCCCACCTCACCCCAAACGCGCCTCCCAACCCGGATCCCCCACATTCAGCCCACCCCGCACCCAGTTTTTAAATTTCTAGCTTTCTAGTGATCCACATATTATGTGTATATTTGTTTACTCGTACACATACCAATTTGCCCACATTCGTTCATATTGACAAACATTATAAAAAAATAAATAGGAAAATAATAATAAAAAAAATAATCGTATAGGATCTGAAATATAAACATAAAATTAAATAAGATTTGTTTCCAAGTTATACTATATAAAAAACGCCATTTCAACCAATTTATTTGTAAACACACCTGTAATGTTATGATTTAGACACCTGTTAATTAAAAACAAACAAAAAATTCCTAATTTTAATATAATATATTAATATTTGCTATAACCTATTAGTGGGTTTTAAAATTAAAAAACAATTAATAAATAAAAGATAATTGAAAAAATGTAAACAAACTTTTTTATTGAAATTTTCGTCTATCAATAATTACTTTAGAAAAGATCAATTAAGATTAATTTTGTCGAGGTCCAGACCTAGCCAGATCGTTTCCTCATCCTCAAAACTTGTTAATAGATTTTGTTTCATCAAAATCGGTAGAGCCGTTTTCAAAATAGAACTAAGATACAAATATATATATAAATAAATATTAGTATACATATATATATATATACAAACAATTTTTGCTCGTTTAATAAGAGTAGATAGATAGATAGATAGATAGATAAATAAATAATTTTTCCACAAAGTGTAGCGAGTCTTGAAAAAGTTTTCACTTTATCTTCCACATTTGAAATACATAAATTAATCAGGTTCTTTTTGACATGATTTTTTTGTTCTAAATTAAGTGATTAACCTTTAGTGTATTCACCAAATAAATAAATATATCAAATAGTCAATCGAGTGCACAATTTCTAAACTCGTGTTCAAATACCATTAAATTTTCTCGTGCTTTAGGATCATTACTTACTTTATAAGATTGGTTGATATCTGGACCTTTGCAATCAGAGGCCACTTGTTCTGACAGAAGCGAGAGATCTAACAGACAGACACCCTTAGGATCCACCCCTGGTATGCTCTTCTATTTAGAGTTGCTGCTGCTGGTGTTGGTAACCTCACTTTGTGTGATGGATTAATGTCAATATTGGACATGGCGTTATCAACGCAAATAGACATGACACAAATATTCATTAGTTGAGCCAACATTAATGTCCGTCTCTCTGTCTTAAACTAAATTCTTCTTCTTCAAGTATTATTCAATTCCAAAGAAAAATGAGACAGAGAAGACCAAATCCGATTTAAATCGCTTCTTTCTGCTATTTATTCATATATACTTATATAATCGGCTTCCGAGACGACGCCGACTTTATTTTTTAATTTTAAAACAAACTAATAGTTAATGACAAATAAAATTTATTAAAATTACTATTTTAAAACCCACAACGGAGTCCAGTGGACGCACAGCTGGAATTTTTGGCCTTTTAGGGCGTCAAAATTCTGAATCTTGTCACAGGGGGGGGGGTTTCCATAGCGTTGGGTCCATTTTCATGTCATTTTGGCTCAATTTTCAAAAGTGAACCCTGGGGAGGAGGGGCACACCTGGAAATTTTCAAAAATCTTGTGTTTGATATGAAAATATATTCACAAAGAGAAACAAAGAGGTTGTCATCTGCTTGATGCAAATAAACATATACACCGAAACGTCAAAAATCCAATATAGAATGGTTATTCCTCAAGTACTAGATGAGAATCAATAGCTAATTTTGATTTTAAGTCGATTCCTCTATGTCTTCAGCAAAGGTAACGGATAAGAAAACGATGCAGTTGCTATGGTTACTTATAAGATTTCCTCCCAAATTTTTAGCATTTCACAGAGAGAAGCCTATCCATTCTTACTTAAGCAAGTTTAAATGAGCTATATTAAAACGATGAAATGAATAAATTTTAAAGAATTTAAAAATGTACTATCTTACTCTAGAGTAAAGTACTTTAAAATATAATTTTACTAAAAACTTTATTTAACCTTTTTTGTGGTCCGCAAGGTACTTAATTAGGATATTAAATTTCATCAAAATTGGTCAAGTCATTTTCAAGATATTTAGAAAAAACTAAAAAAGTACCGAATTAACGTACTAATGTATGTAGGCCGATATGTACCAAAAACTAATCAGCGCTTCATTTTGTAAAACAAATTGTAGGTTTTCAATTTCATTTCAATCGGTGTAAAGGTGTGGAAAAAATCGTGGGCCAAAAAAACGATAACATCCATCCATCCATCCATCCGCACGCACTAAATGAAAAAATGGCATTTTTTGGCCTCTCGACAAGACCCCATGTAATTTTTGGCAAAACCATCACGTGCTAAAATTCAACCTAATTAAATACTACAATTTGTGACTTTAATTGAGTCCATGGGTTCCGTAGTCTTTACCTGAGGATCCTTTGAAGTCGCGCTTGCCTCGAGACCGATTACAATACTTTCCCCATGCTTCGCATTGGATAAAGTAAAAATATGTGATGTGATAAGCAAAAAATAATTTCATTTTTGGTTTCAACAACAGAAAATTTATAAAAATCACGTAAAATTATTCAAACAGTTTTTTTATCGCCGACCTATGTAATTCATTAATAATTATCGATAAAGTGTTTGAATTAAAAGAAAGGTAAATATTTTTACTCTTGATTTTTATTTGGTCTTTGAAAGGGCTTGTTTGTTTAATTATTTATTCTTTTCTCGGTGTATCAATTCATAGAATTGTGAATTTTCTATTTAATTTCTCTCTTAAAATACACACCCAATATAGGTATTTGGTTTCCAAATTTCAATATAAATGTTTATCTAAATTTATTGATATCTTGGTGAAAATTGCCGACATGATGGTTTAAATATAATTGGAATAAATTCGGCTGCATCCAGGTTGAGTTGAGTTGAGGTCTAAGGGTTAAAAGGTCAACCCGTCCTGTCAGGACCTGCGCTCTATTTTTGGAGTCTGCCTGCCTAACTAATCACACAGCTTGAATTCTCATTACTATTTTATTAGACTTGCAAACGGACATCCCCGAAAACGTCTTCTTATCATCTGCATTCCTGATGGCTTTCTTTACCTGTCAAAATGTTCTTTGTTTTTACTCAAAACGTCATTAGGACCACTTTACTCCCCTGCCCCCCCCCCCCTCCCGACTGCTTATTCTTTTGCTTGATGGTTACCACTCAAGAAAACTTTATTCTCCAAGCAAGATTAAATCTTATATTATTAAACCTGTTACTTTGATCTATTTGATTTGTCATGAACTATTAGTGGGTGCTTAAATATAATTTAAATTCTCTAATTTTGATACATCTTATTTGCCATAAACTATTAGCGGGTATTAAAATATCATATAAATTTGCTAATTTTAATAAATTTAATTTGCATTAACTTTTATTATGTGTTAAAATATAATTTAAATTTCCTGATTTTGATAAATTTTATTTGCCATGAACTATTAATGGGTGTTAAAATATATTTTATTTTCCTCATTTTGATAAATTTTGTTTGCCATAAACTATTAGTTGGCTTTACAATATATTTTAAATATTTTGATTTGTCATGTATTATTAGTGGGTGTTAAAATATATTTATATTTTCTAATTTTAATAAATTTTATTTGTGATGAACTATTAGTGGGTTTTAAAATTAAAAAAAAAAATCATGTAGGCAGCGTCGCAACAGCCGATTATATCTATCTATATAGATAAATTATATTGAATCGGTTTCTCGAAAACGGCTCTAAGGATTTCAATAAAATTTAAAACAAAAGAATATTTCAACAAAATCAAGGGCTTATTAATTTATTCTAAATACCGGTACACAAATATTAGTCCATTATTACACTACTTTTTTAATTTTTTCTAAATATCTTGAAAATGGCTAAGACAATTTTGATTAAATTTAAAATTCTAAGTACCTCGAGGACCCAAAAAAGCTTATATAAAATTTTTAGTATAATTATATTTTAAAGTACTTTATTCTACATTAAGCAAGTACTTGGATTGGATAGAATTCTCTCAGTGAAATACTAAATTTGAGAGGACATTTTTCAGGTAACCATAGTAACTACGTTGTTATTCTATCCTTTAAAGAATTGAAAAAAAAGTAGTCACTATCTTACTGTCGAGTTAAGTAGGTACTCTTAAATATAATTTCCCTAAAAATTTTATATAAGCTTTTTTAGGGTCTTCAGCATATTTAGAATAGAATATTCAATTTCATCAAAATTGATTAACCCATTTTCAAAATATTAAAAAAAAAGTACTAGAATGAAGTAGATACTAATGTTTATGGGCCGATATGTAGTAAAAACTAATCAGCGGTTCATTTTGTTAATGTAATGGTAGGTTTTCAATTTCATTTGCTTAAGACATGGAGGAATCGACTTATAAACGAAAATATCGATCGATTCTCGAGGTATAACCTATCTACATTGCATTTTTACTTTCTCCAATTCGAAGCATGGGAGAAAGTATTGGAATCGCTCTCGAGGCAAGCGCGACTTCAAAGGGTCCTCAGTTAAAGACTACGGAACCCATGGACTCAATTAAGGTCACAAATTGAAGTATTCAATGAGATTGAATTTTAGAACGTGGCGGTTTTGCCAAAAGTTACCTGGAATCTCGTCGAGAGGCTAAAAAGTGCCATTTTTTTTGGAAGTGCGTGCGGATGGATGGATGGATGGATGTTATCGTTTTTTTCGTCCACAATTTTTTCCACACCTTTGCACCGATTGAAATGAAATTGAAAACCTACCATCATTTTAACAAAATGAAGCGCTGATCAGTTTTTGGTACATATCGGCCCACAAACATTAGTATTATACAACATTATTTATTTTTTAATTTATTGGTAATTAGTATTGAAAACATGCAGGAATCGACTACTTAAAACCAGATCTCACTCCTGGGGAAAAAAAACAAATATTTTGATAGGTTTTTTAATTAAATAACTAATTAGTGGTTGAATACAAATTAATCATGTGGTTGAATCAAAATAAAACAAGTGGTTGATTAAAACAATAATTAAAAACAAATCGAAGCTCTGACCTCCAGGCACTTAATCGTTCATCGAAAGCAAACATTCATCAATCTCTTAATTATATAGATGAGGGTAACTTTTTTTTAATTAAACTTTAAGTTTGCTAGAAATGATCAGTTATCAGGTTTTGTTTTTAAACAAGTTGGCTTCCCAATTAACCAACAATGACATTCTTTATTAGTCTTGAGCGCAACATTATTGGTGCTTTTTACTCTTAAGCTTTTCATAATCTTTCTTAATTCAATTATTTGGAAATGCCCTCAAAAGGAACCCCCCCACCCCCCCCAAATGACTTTAATTCAGTTATATACGACTTCAACCCTTTCTCTTTCATCTAAAGTTATAATCAAACAATAATTAACGATTCAGGTAAATGAATTTTAATAATATTTTTGAACTTGTCGGTTTTTGTTAGACGACAACTGTAACCTCTGGAATCTGCCAACGGTATCGATTTGATTTCTAAAAGTACACCTAATACCTACCTACAATCGATAGTATCAATTAAAACCAAAACTACGTCATTCTTTGTTAACCATGTTATTGGGCATTTTCCTTTGAATTCAAACCGGATTTTGAGTTGGAGTTTGGTGGTGTTTCGGCTGAGATAATTAGGATGGAAGAATGTGAAAAGGCCAGGTATACGGACGGGTCAAATGTTGGGCTTTTATTTGAAGGTTCGAGAAATATGCACAAGGGTAGGCAGGGTGACAATATAACAGTTAGAAGTGTAATTTATTATTATTAAGAGGTTATTGAGCGAGTGGTCAATGTTGGGATATAAACATAAAGGATCCAAAGAATTTAAACCAGGTATTGGCCACTGCACACGAAGCTTGTTTTAATTTTATGTCTGCTCCTACTCAACGCACCCAGGACCAAGGCGGAAAATAGAACATGTCCTATATTTTAAATCAAACAAGCTTGCCAGAATAATCGAATAAACACAAGAATTATACATACAATTTCTTCTCAATATGTTAACTATAACAAAATAAACTGCAACGGATCGTTGCTAAACTTTATCCAAATTCACTTGAAATATTAATATGTTTATTCCTTTATTATTAATCAGATATCACTTGCAATTTGTAGTTCATGTTGAATTGAAGTAAAAAATAATATCAATTTTCAGTTAATAGTCGAAGAATAACCATTTTACATTAGAATTTTGACGTTTCGGTTATTATTTGTAACCATTGCTGAAGGCATGGAGGAATCGACTAAAATAAAGAATTTAAAAAAAGTACTATTTTTCTCTAGAGTAAAGTACTTTAAAATATACTTTTACTAAAAACTTTATTTAACCTTTTTTGTTGTCCCCAAGATACTTAATTAGGATATTAAATTTCATCAAAATTCGTTAAGTCATTTTCAAGATATTTAAAAAAACTAACAAAGTACACAAATAAAGTACTAATGTTTGTGGGCCGATATGTACCAAAAACTAATCAGCGCTTCATTTTGTTAAAAGAATGGTAGGTTTTAAATTTCATTTGAATCGGTGCAAAGATGTGGAAAAAATCGTCGACGAAAAAAGCGGCAACATACATACATACATACATCCATCCCCACGCACTTCCAAAAAAAATGGCACTTTTTGGCCTCTCGACGAGACCCCAGGTAATTTTTGGCAAAATCGTCACTTGTTAAAATTCAACCTAATTGAATACTACAATTTGTGACCTTAATTGAGTCCATGGGTTCCGTAGTCTTTACCTGAGGACCCTTTGAAGTCCCTCTTAGCGCGCGACCGATTACAATACTTTACCCATGCTTCGCATTGGATAAAGTAAAAAAAATTAGAAATTATTTTTAAAAAATGATTAAATGAGTTGAACAAACCCATGGCGTCATAATATACAGGATGTCTCAAAAAAATGTACTAACATTTCGAATGACGAGAAAAACATGATTTATGAACATAGAGAGAAGTTGAAGGGCTTCACATACAGAAGATAAGTGTAACTGACCTCCTTGGAACAACAATAAACTGTATGGCCGGGTTTTTCAAAGCCTTTTCCCGTGCAAAAATTAAAAAAAAATTTAATTATACAAATGTAAATAAAAATTACAAAAAAAAAACTTATTGTAAAATTAAAATTAAAAAAAAACTATATTATGTAAAAAAAAAAATCTACTGGGATCCATTTAAAATGGCCGTTTTCTTTTTTCATTGTATTAAATTTAAGATACTATACTTCTTTTGGATTGTTAGAAGTAACTTTGTAATAAATTGTATATATTTTTTTTTCTGGCTAATAAAACATCATCTTGAAACTAAAAAAAAAAAAAAAAAGTGTACCTGAAGAATCATGTTCGTAAATGTTCAAATTGATGACCATCATTGTCCAGACAATGCTGATAACGCGAACCAAGGGATTCGCAATCGAAACGAAACAGATCTTTTGGAATATCACGAAATTGTAATTTAAATTAAATGCCTGCTGGCGGGCTTCGTAGCTGGTATGAAGATAACAGAGAAATCATAAAATATGAACATTTTTATAAATAGTTAATTAATTTATAGACTTACATTTTTTATTTTCGACTCATATTTGATCAGCTCTTGTATTGTACCTATAGTAAAGCCGAGAGATTACCATAATATCTGAACACATCAAAACCATGTCTGGCCTCTCTTGTTTTCTGCACAATCTTGTTCTGATCATTCCAAATATTAGAGGATAAATAATTCTCTGTAGTAATTTCTTGTTTTTTAACACAGAATATCTTAGAGAGATTATTGTGATGTAACTTTTAATATTCAATATATTATAAATAAATTATGAAGAAGGTACATACCTATATTAGTTAGAACGAGGAACGTGTTTGTTTATTTTCTATATTTGTTTATTTTCTATATCAATAATAATAAATACATTGTTGTTGCCATGGCAACCTAATTAGAATCAATTAATTAGTTTACATGGTATATTATATCATATTGAAATTTTTATTTATCAAAACATGTGTAATAATATTCCAAACGAAATAAAATTACTAGTTTATTTTTCATTGGATATATTAATAATTGGTCTACATAATGGAATTATAAACAATTTTCTGTTCTAAGAAGGTAAAGCGTTTACGTTATACACTTAGCTATATAAATGGTCCAAACATTATTATTTTATTTTTAAAAGTGAATTTTTTACTCTCATTTAAATTTTTCAAAAGTGCATTTAATTCCGTTTAAGTATAATGAATTTCATCTTTTTCATTAGCTTAATATTTTGACATTTTTACGATATATTTTAGATAAATCAGATCCCCCTCGTGTTCATAATAAATAAGGCGGCATTAAGTCTATCTGTTTATTTCAAATGACTATATTAAAAGAAATGGTTTTATTTTCAAAATAGCGTTTACGTTTTAATCATCAGATATTATACGAATCCTCGAATTTATAAGGTTCTTCGGTGAGATCTTATTATATTAGAAATAACAATCGCTAGACTTTTTTCTGTATATTTGGCCATCATGTTCCATTAGTGAGGAATATAGACTATTTAGAAAATTAATTTGAAAATTGAAGATTGTGAAATTGTTTGCCTAACGTAATGGTTTATAATAAATTAATAAATATCTGAAAGACAGGCTGGTGTATTAATTTTTTTAACCGACTTCAAAAAAGGAGGAGGTTCTCTATTCGATTGAATTTTTTTTTTTTTTTTTTTTTTTGTGCCTATGTTACCTCATATCTCCGCCAATTGTCAGCCGATTTTGAAAATTTTTTTTGCATTGGGTCCAGTCTAGCTTCCGATTGGTCCCATTTTTTTCGATTTTTTTTCATAGGTATTAGACCTTTTTTATTAGGTTTGTTTAGACCTAACCTCTTTGTTTATGAACCGATTCCGATGGTTCTTTTTTTATCCGAAAGGGGGTGTCTTAGGGATGGTGTCATATTAATTTGGTCAAGTTCTGATGATATAATTACTATTAATAACATCACTAAAAGGAGAAAAATAAAAATTTTTAAGAAAAAATAAAAACCGACTTCAAAAAATTAAATGCAACAAATACAAAAATACACCAAAAGGCATAAAATAATTATTATCTTATTTAGTTACAACTAAACGACGAAATATTAACACGAAATTACTTTTTGAAGTTGGTGCCAAACATATACCTTTTATGAATCGCACTCGACGGATCTTACTTAGTACGTTTGGCGGGTACGCTCGCTTATAGGTATAGTTTGTTTGGCACCGACTTTAAAAAGTAATTTCGTGTTAATATTTCGTCGTTTAGTTGTAACTAAGTGAGATAATAATTATTTTATACCTTTTAGTGTATTTTATTTGTTGCATTTAATCTTTTGAAGTCGGTTTTTATTTTTTTCTTAAAATTTTTTTTACTTTACCATACAGGGTATGGCCAAGTATTGTAATCGTTCAGGAAAAAAGTGTTTTTTTCCTTCTTTTTTTCGAAATATCTCAAAAACGGCTGAAATAATTTTGATTAAAAAAATTGAGCCAAACCATGGCATTTCGGTCTATAAAAAAGCTCTAATAGGTGAACATCGAAAAAAATCATATTTCTCGAGATAATAACTGTTTTGTCAATATGTCTGTTAGTCTGTGCGTTACCAAATTTTGTGGACGAGCTAGCTCAAAAACTAGTGTGAATATCAAAACCAAATTTCACACATAATTTTGGTTCATTGAGATTAAGAGCTGATTATATTTTGTTGCATACCGACCCAAAATTAAGGGAAGGAGGGGGGGGCTAAAATTTACAATTATAATATTTTCAAACTAAAAAAACAAGAAAAATGAAAGATAGTATAAAATAAACCTATAATAACGAAAAAAAAAATTTCTGTCACCAAAATTAGGGATGGGGGGGGGGTCAAAAAATAAAAATCTAGGCCATTGGACCAAATTTTGTATACATAATCATTGGACCCCCAGAACAATAAAAATGGAAGGGGGGGGGGGGCAAAAAATGAAAATCTAGGCCCTTGTACCAAACTCAACCAGAAGTGTATGGTAAAGTCAAGTGGATGGCCACATCAGAACGTGTCAATTTATTTATTTATTTTTTTTTTTTGTTTAATTTCTAATTTGACAATTACTAATAGTCCAGTCAATTAAGCAAAAAAAGGTGTCAATGAGAGATAATAAGTTGTAAACTCGTATACACCTTCATTGTGGCCTTCTAAAAACTGTCTCAAAAGTCTCATAAAATCTCGTGTTTGCGTCGAAGTTATTCAAGGCCAAAGGTCACAAAAATCTAGTTTTCGTTATTATCTCGGTTTCTATAGCTCCAATGATGTTAAGATTTATTATAAAAATTGTAGAGCATAAAATTTGCGATAAAATTAGTTTCAAACATGCCATTATTGAAGGCTTATGAGCGAAAAATTATGTCTGACAAATGATGGTCATTTTCACGAACACAAATTCGAAGGCGCTTTTGGAAGTTTGCGTCCACGTTGCCAAAGTTTCTTCAAAGCATTGTGCAGCGAATTTTACTAAAAGACCTAGGGATTCATCCGTATAAAATTACGATAGTCCAACAGTTTGTTACGATAACATTTGATTTTCAGTTTGCAACACTTCTTGAACAGAGAAAGGTTGATGATTTGTAGATTTATTTTTTTCATTAAATTGAAGGGTTGGTTTTGTCACAAATATAATAAAACAATAATTTTAATAACTATTAGAATTATTTAATTGATAACTATACAGTTTCGGTTTTGTAGATTTATCTAGAAGAATGTTCCCCACAGAACGGTCTTAGGCCCGGTTGTATGTCGCAAAGTAAATGCTTTTACCACTAACCAAGGTAGCTGGTAAATGGAGGGGCTGGGATGGCCAATCAGATGACAGGCACTGAAAGTTCCTGTCATCTGATTGGCCATCCCAGCCCTCCATTTACCAGCTACCTTGGTTGGTGGTGGAATGCATTTACTTTGCGACATACAACCGGGCCTAAGTAAAGTAGCCCAAGCGATTTATCCTGTTTTCACTCTTGATGCTGATTTAATGGTAATTGAAGGAAGAGAAATGAATTTCAAAGAAGCGAGTATTATTTAATATTGTTTTTTTTTATTAGTTAATTATAAGTATACATATTCCCTGGCTGAAGGCTGGAGAGCTTAAAATTGTGTTTCTCAACTGGCAAGTGACATGTCTCAAATCCAACTGAGAACGTCAACTCTGACTGAACTCAAGCCTGCTCGCTTGTCGTGTGGACATTTCCCCAAAACTCTTATTGGCTAAATTCGTAATTAGCAGGGGGTTTTTAAAATATTGGGGCAAAATTCGGAAAAACCGCAATAAACTTTCATTCGAATTCTGGGGTTAAAAGCCATTTGACAGGCCCTATTTATTAACCCAAATATGTATAATTTAAACTTATTTTACATTTATTGAGGTCCAGGAAGTAGAATTGTTAAGTCCTCTTTCCTATTGTCAAAAGTCACGTTCGAGGATCAAAAAGGGATGCCGGATGCCAAAATATTACCCTTAAAATAATTATAACAAGGAAAAAATACTCAGAGTGCCGCGCACAACAAGTTGAATGAGCAAGATTACCAACAAAGTCTCACTTTTTGCCTAACAATGCTTGACATGTTGGAAGAAAATGAGGATTTGACCATCATAATGAGGGATGAAGCTCATTTTTATCGAGACCACCTTCGAATTTGTTATCATTTGTGAGACATAATTTTTTGCTCATAAGCATTCAATCCAATAATGGCATAGTTTACTGAGTGTTTCTATGAAAATAAAATATTTTATTTTGAAAAATCTGCAGAGTTATGCTTTACTGAAAAACATCCGTTTCCCGTGACTCACCCTAGAAAAGATTTAATACATAGAAAAAATGGGCTTTTTAGGTTAAAAACTTACTAATTGATGGTTTCTTTGTCTATATTGGCATCGAAGTTTGCAATAAGACGGCTTTTCGGATTATCCAATTCTCTATTTGCTGATATTAGTTAATCCTTGGAGTCCAGTGTCATTCCTTTAAGGAATTACTGCATTATTGGCCCAGCCCAAGTCTCGTCTACATCTCCTTTATGGCGTTCCCCGGATTACTGGCGTTGGGGGTAAAATTAGCCCCACGGTGCCAGAGCCAGCCAGCCAGCCTTGGTTGGTTAGCCCAATATTGATTCCATCATAGAGGAGATAAATTTCCCAATATCCCAAATGCCTAAATGCCTCTTGACCTCCTCGTCGACACTTAGGTTAGGTACCTAACTAAATTAAAATAAAAAAACAACGTATAAATAAATATTTTCAATTCAAATATAATATAATTTAAAATAAATATTTGAATTTCACTGTTACTAACAAAAATAATAGTAGTTCAACACCTGTGTGTGAATGATAATATTTATTTTTATTATTTTCAAGTTGGCTTTATTTAATTACGTAACAATGAATTAAATAATTAAATTAGACTTGTTGAAAATAAAAAAAAAGAATAATAATAATAATTCACGGACATTAACCTCCTTCGCGCCCGCTGAGTAAATTGATAATAATTATTTTTAATTCCTGGTGGAAATCGCCTGGTAATTGTATTAGAGGATTGGACGACGCCGACGCCGACGCCGACGCCGACCCAGGTCACCCTTTAAAAGGACATTACTACATTCCTATATTAGTTAGAACGAGGAATATGTTTGTTTATTTTCTATATTTGTTTATTTTCTATATCAATAATAATAATAAATACATTGTTGTTGCCATGGCAACCTAATTAGAATGAATTAATTAGTTTATATGGTATTATTACTAGCTTATTTTTCATTGGATATTAATCATAGGTTTACATAATGGAAACATTCATTTATGTTTTGTTTTTTAAAAACTAATTCCTGTTCTAAGAAGGTAAGGCGTTATATTTAGTTATAGAAATGGTCCAAACATTTATTCTTTTATTTTTCCTGTAAAAGTGAATTTTTTACTCTTAGAAGTGCATTTATTCCGCCTAAAAGCGCATTAGGAGTACATACCTATATTAGTTAGAACGTTTGGGGGTCAGGTTGGTCGAGTGGGTAAAGTACATGCCTCGTAGTTAGAACGTTTAACGTGTTTGTTTATTTTCTATATCAATAATAATAAATACATTTTTGTTGCCATGGAAACCTAATTAAAATGAATTAATTATAGTTAATACATATCATATTTAAATGTGTTTATCAAAACATGTGAGGATAATAATATTAAGTAAATATTCACTAAAAAATCAAAAAAATCAGTGAAATTGAAGTCTGTTAAAAATTAGATAATCCAAATGAAATAAAATTACTATAGTTTATTTTTCATTGGATATTAATCATGGGTTTACATAATGGAAACATAGATTTTTTGTAAACCCTAGGGTCACCCATATCTTTTTGACGATTTCAATCTTGAGTAGAATCTGTTAAAAACGCGGGGGAGATACGGTGACGCGGTCTATCGGTGGCGTAAAGGTGGAAATTTCGTTTTGTATAGGATTTCACGAGGAGTGAACAGCGACCTAAAATCGTGTACACCTACCTTCCACTTCCATTTTCATTTCCAAGTAGATGACAATAGATTATCTAATGAATTCCAAAGTAATTCCAAAGACGGTGTACACCTAATTCCAATCGCGGTTCATCCCTCGGGATTTCAGTACCATGGATCATTTCAAGAACGAAGAAAGTGCGTTCGCCGTAGAGTCTTGTTTTCGTTGTGGTGAATCTGTGAAATGCATGCAATAATATCGTTGCACCCTGTGGAATAACATCCTCGAATCGGCGAATGCCCTTTGCAGGGCAATGTACGATTTTTTTCCACTCTGTAAACTTAAATCCCACATATCTTGGGATCAAACTGTATATATATTGTATCAAATTTGCTCAATAAAAAAAGACATTATATAAAAAAAAGGTCAGTGGGTAGAGTGTCGGGACGCTGACTCGAAGATCGCTGGTTCGAGACCGAGTCTCGACAGATAGATATTTGTAGTCGCCTCCTTTTGGAAAGTAACGGAATCGCAAAACGTTTTCGAAATTGCACGCATTTCACAGATTTTCCACAACGAAAACAGGACTCTATGGCGAACGCACTTTCTTCTTTCTTGAAATGATCTCTGGTACTGTTATCCTATACAAAACGAAATTTCCACTTTTGCGCTACCGATAGAGCGCGACACTGTTTCTCCACCGCGTTTTTAACAGATTTTATTTAAGATTGAAATCGTCAGAAAGATATGGGTGACCCTTTATTTGAATTTTTTTATTACTAACCAAAAAAATGGGTGCGTGTACTTATGTACGCGCGTGAGAAGTTATACTTCTTTGGCATCATTAAAAATAAGTTTTCAATTGCATACAAATCATTAATTAAAATAAAATAATAAAAGAATTGGAAAAGGATAGTCAACACAGTCAATAAAGTTCAGTTTAAATTTGAAAAATTAAATAAATAAATATTTATTTTCTTACATTAAGTGTAACATAAATTCTCTCATTATTCGAATGTTTTTTTTAAATAAGCTCCTGTTTTGTTTATTGGTTTTTTTACTGACAAGCCTTGCCGAATTTTTTCAGCTTCCTTGGCAGCTTTCTTTCGATTGTAATAGTTTTTACAGGATTCCGCATTTGTTTTACCCATCTTGAAAACTGGAATAGAAATTGAATAGTACTTACCATTAATAGTCATCAAATCTAAACTAAAAGAATCTTAGATTGATGAATAAGATTTATTGTATAGAATTAGATATTAGATTGAAAGTTTTTGCCGAGAGTAGCAGAATTTTTATATATTGAAGGAGACAATAAAAGAGTGTGTCTTCTGCTGGAATTGTAAATTTTATTTATTTATAACGAGACTATAGTTTCGAGGGCTTTGCCCTCTTCATCAGTCTATTACAATGTATTCACAGGAATTAATTTATGAATGAAAGTATTACATTTTTCATGTGTTAAGGTTATAAATTGCATAGAGTGGGCAAGTTAAGAATTGACACTTATACTTGTTTTATTATTTTGACTGTAGTTGGCGTTCGTGAAGTTTATATTTTAGCCGCTATTTTTAAAATAAAGCTTTCGGGAATTTCTATTTTACGATTTAAGAATTTTTTTGGTGAATTATTGTATGATTATTGACAAACTATTAAAAAAGAAAATTGAAAAGTCAACTCTGAATCCGATCCATTCCCAAATGTCCGAGCCAGAATTAAAACCAAAATTAACAATCCCATACTATGGAAAAATTTCGGAAACTTTAAAATTAAAATTCAAAACTTTTTGGGAATGGATCGGATTCAGAGTTGACTTTTCAATTTTCTTTTTTTAATAGTTTGTCAATAATCATACAATAATTCACCAAAAAATTCTTAAATCGTAAAATAGAAATTCCCGAAAGCTTTATTTTAAAAATAGCGGCTAAAATATAAACTTCACGAACGCCAACTACAGTCAAAATAATAAAACAAGTATAAGTGTCAATTCTTAACTTGCCCACTCTATGTAATTTATAACCTTAACACATGAAAAATGTAATACTTTCATTCATAAATTAATTCCTGTGAATACATTGTAATAGACTGATGAAGAGGGCAAAGCCCTCAAAACTATAGTCTCGTTATAAATAAATAAAATTTATAATTCCAGCAGAAGACACACTCTTTTATTGTCTCCTTCAATTAGATATTAGAAATTAATAATAAATATTAAAAATTAATAATTTTTATAATATATATATATATATAATTAAAAATAAAATTTAGAGAATAATAAATATATATGACATAAATTTGTACTAAATATTATAAGATTTTTAATTTTAAATATTTATTATTGGTTATTGAATATTTTAAAAACAAATTTAATAATAAATTAGATAATTGAATTTCAATTTATTCATTTTTATTATTTAAATATTTATTATTTTCTCAATGTAATATTTACTTTTTATTATTTTAGTTAAAGAAATTTATTAAATTTGTTTATTTATTATAGAAATGTTTATAATTTTCTAAATTTAATAATTCATAATAAATTTAAAAAATTGTAAATTAATAATTTAAGAATACATATATATATATATATATTCAGTGAGGCTTCCGCGGATAGGTTCTATGTCATTAGAGTTTTTTCGGGTTTATTTTAAAAGTAAATAAATAAATTTAATGATAAATTCAAAAAAAGCGGCCAGCTTCATTCTGTTGATTTTGTGTCACGGTGATGCGCGGGCATCTTAAAATTTCACTCCCACCATTTTTTCATAACGCGCCTAAAGAAGTATAACTTCAATAATAGTAGTTCAACACACACCTGGTGAATAATAATATTTATTTTTATTATTTTCAAGTTGGCTTTATTTAATTACGGAACAATGAATTAAATAATTAAATTAGACTTGTTGAAAAAAGAAGAATAATAATAATTGGCGGAGATTAAAACCTCCTTGGTTAAATTGATAATAATTATTATTTTTAATTCCTGATGGGAAGCGTCGGCGTCGGTGTCGTTTGGAATCTCTGGTTAATTGTATTATAGGATTGGTTGGACGACGCCGACGCCGACGCCGACGCCGTCGTCGAGGCAGGTCACCTTCTACTAAAAGCGCATTAGGCCTTACCAAACAGAAACAGCCGATAGGGATTAGATGTTAAGCAAGCTCTAATTCCGGCCTCGGTGTCTTTTATCGTCGGCTTAAGAGTTGGATCGGATAATCTGATATTCTCTCTTCCATTTAAACGGCCTCTCTCTCTCTCGACGCCGACGTGACTTTTATTGGCTTGCAGTGAATGGCGCATAATCGGAATCGACCGTGTGCATACAGATGGGGGCAGCCAACCCAAATAGGCACTAAAAAAAACCCATTCTTGAATAATTCTTTCACCGGCTGATATTCTCAATATTTAACTCTTCTTTTATTTACCTGTTTGGATTATCACACACACACACACCTGAATAAATAAATGTTTATCGAAATCTATATTATAAATAACTAGCTGACGCCCGGGCCATCTTTTGTTATTTTTAACCGACTTCAAAAAAGGAGGAGGTTCTCTATTCGACTGAATTTTTTTTTTTTTTTTTTTTGTGCCTATGTTACCTCATATCTCCGCCAATTGTCAACCGATTTTGAAATTTTTTTTGCATTGGGTCCAGTCTAGCTTCCGATTGGTCCCATTTTTTTTCGTTTTTTTCATAGGTATTAGACCTTTTTTATTAGGTTTGTTTAGACCTAACCTCTTTGTTTATGAACCGATTTCGATGGTTCTTTTTTTATCCGAAAGGGGTGTCTTAGGGATGGTGTCATATTAATTTGGTCAAGTTCTGATGATATGATCACTATTAATAACATCACTAAAAAGAGAAAAATAAATAATTTTTAAGAAAAAAATAAAAACCGACTTCAAAAAGTAAATGCAACAAATAAAATACACTAAAAGGTATAAAATAATTATTATCTTATTTAGTTACAACTAAACGACGAAATATTAACATGAAATTACTTTTTGAAGTTGGTGCCAAACATATACCTTTTATGAATCGCACTCGACGGATCTTACTTAGTACGTTTGGAGGGTACGCTCGCTTATAGGTATAGTTTGTTTGGCACCGACTTCAAAAAGTGGTTTCATGTTAATATTTCGTCGTTTAGTTGTAACTAAATAAGATAATAATTATTTTATACCTTTTAGTGTATTTTATTTGTTGCATTTAATCTTTTGAAGTCGGTTTTTATTTTTTTCTTAAAAATTATGTAAATTGTAACTTTTGGCTCTTCCGTCTCAAAAGGTTGCCGACCCCTGGAGAATAACAGAACTAATAAAACATCAATAAACAAGTCGCGAGGGAGTCCAGGGGAAGAAGCCCCCTGGCTAGCAAGAGGCCCGCCAAAAGCGGGCCTTGCAGCTAATATTTTAAATTTATATCATGAGACTTTCGATCGAAATCATTAAATAACAAACCTCTCTCGTTGTTAATCCGTTCCTACCCCTGACTGCCATATAATATAAAACCCAACTATATATGTGAATTGAGATAAATAAATTACTCATCGTAATAATTGTTGAAATATAATTATAATTATATAGCACGTATTTAGTTAGATTCAATTTATGATTCAAATATTCATTATCTTTTCCAATTAGCAGGAGTCGGGCAGATAAATGCGATCCGATTCAATTTTATTGATAATATTATTGAAATTATCATCATTCTTATCTTATTATGCTGTTAGGTATTATTATTTATATTGTTTCAAGCTTTAATACTTTGACTTTTTCCATTTCGAAGCATAGGGAAAGTATTAGAATCGGTCTCGCGACTACGGAACCCATGGTCTCAATTAAAGTCACAAATTGTAGTATTCATTGAAGTTTAATTATAACATGTGACGGTTTTGGCAAAAATTACATGGGGTCTCATCCAGTAGCCAAAAAGGGGTATTTTTCATTTAGTGTGGATGTATGTAGGTATTAAGGTGGGTCAAAAAAATCCATTATTTTTTTTTACAAGTGACACGGAAAAATGGGTTGCTAGACACCTTAATAAAATTCTTTCTAAATATGAGCTCTTAATTTTAATAAGAAAATCCTCATTTTCTCAGTCCAATAGAAAAAAAATGCATACCTCATCATTAATTGATTGAACAGGAAAATGTTCTTGAAAATTTCTTAGAAAATTAAATTCTCTACAAAAAAGATATCTTATATTTTTTCCGTAAACCTCACCATTTGAAAAATATTGAAGATTTAAGTTTGATTATTTTAAGACAAATTTCATTTTTGTTAATGAATTTTATAACTCGACAATAAATGGCTATTATAAAATTCGCAATACAAATTTTTATAGTAAATTGACTGCTCTATAAAAGGAGTGTCTTATGTTTTGGCGATTAAATTAAGCGTTCAAAAAATATTCATCATCAAACTTTCATGTGTAAAGATTTTAAGAGTTTTTGATTAGATATTCGAAAAATTTCAATTTAATTTATGAATTTCATACAAATTTCATTTTCTGTCATTAATATAAGTATTATTTGAGTTTTCTTTTCAAAATTTGTATGAAATTCATAAATTAAATTGAAATTTTTCGAATATCTAATCAAAAACTCTTAAAATCTTTACACATGAAAGTTTGATGATGAATATCTTTTGAACGCTTAATTTAATCGCCAAAACATAAGACACCCTTTTTATAGAGCAGTTGATTTCCTATAAAAATTTCTATTGCGAATTTTATAAGAGCCATTTATTGTTGAGTTATAAAATTCATAAACAAAAATGAAATTTGTCTTAAAATAATCAAACTTAAATCTTCAATATCTTTTAAATGGTGAGATTTACGGAAAAAATATAAGATACCTTTTTTGTAGAGCATTAAATTTTCTACGAAATTCTTCAAGAACATTTTTCTGTACAATCAATTAATGATGAGGTATGAATTTTTTTCTATTGGACTGAGAAAAAAATAAAAAACTGCGACGCGGAGGATCTTTTTATTAAAATTAAGAGCTCATATTTAGAAAGAATTTTTTTGAGGTGTCTAGCAACTCATTTTTCCGTGTCACTTGTAAAAAAATAATGGATTTTTTGACACACCCTAGTATGTATGTTACCCCTTTATTTGCCTACGATTTTTTCCACACAGCTAAAATGTCTTAATAGTTATGTGCCTGCTGAAAAAAGAGAAACCCTATCGATAAAACATCTCTATCCCTATCACACAGCTTTTACGTGAATTAATCCATATTATGTATTCTATATGAATGTGACTTTATGTTCCAAAACCGATTGAATTGAAATTAAAAACTTACAATTACTTTAACAAAATAAAACGAGATTATTCCTTTAGTAGGGTGGGCCAAATAGATGATCTGTTTTCAAAAAATTCTTAAAAAAAAAAAAACTCAAATTTGAGAAAACTCGCTGAGGATAAAAATATAGTTTTCCAATGAAATTTGAATAATCCTGCAATTGACCACAACTCAAAATAAAACCATCAGAACTAAAATTTTTGAGGAAAAAATTTTTTTTTTTTTCGTACTAAAAAAGTTTTGATGAACTGTAAAAAAAAAAAAATGCGTGAGCCTCTTCCACATAAGCTCACGAGCGAAGTGAAACTTTAATTTTAAAACCCACTAATCGCCCATGACAAATAAAATTTATTAAAATTAAGAAATTTAAGCTATTCTTTTAAAACCCACTATAATTGTTTACGGCAAATAAAATGAATAAGAATTAGGAAAATTTAAATTTATATATATTTTTTTTAATCAAGGCTTGTCTTTTATTTCCCCTCTATTAGGTCATTTCCCCTTTATTGTAACAAAAAAATGCAAAAAAAAATGCTAAAGAAGTTTCAATTTAAAAGTCTCCATTTCTAGCATGGGAAGTTAATTAAAAAATTGGACCATGGTACAATGTTTCTTTGGAAAAAAATTGTATTTTTTGGCATAATTATCTAAGATATCTGTTAAGAAGTATAAAAGGCCTGGATAGCGGAATATCACAATGATAGATAATTTTATAGATAAAATATATAAAGCGTTTTTTTGAGGTTGCACATATTATAATAAAATAGAATAGTACATGAGGAAAAAGCAATATATAGCAAGTTACATGAACTCGAGTAGAAAATGAAGTGAGTGATAAGTTAAGTTAAGATAGTCAACACCGGAGTGGCGCTGATGTCATTTCGGAGGTGCCAATATTATACATATATTTTAACATTTAAAAACATATGTCCTATCTTGATTGAACTTTAATTTTTGGCTATTAGTAGAATTATTACAGCATTAATGTCATTATGAGTGATTTAATAAAATCTCAACTCTCTTAATTAATATCATTTGTTTGTCTTTTGAAATGATATATAATTTTTTAATACACGGATCTACAGCATACAATCTAGCTTTAGAAACTTGAATAAACTATTAATAACTTTTAGAAGTTTCTTAAGGTGGTTCGTTTTATTTTTATTACAAATTCTCTTGTTCTTGACTAAAGTAACACAAGCAGTGAAAGTTCATTATGTCTTTGATAAAAGGTGAAAACTAATTAAAATGATGTAGACAATAATTAAACAACTTAAATATATACAATAGTATGTATACAATTTTTGCTCGTTTAATAAGAGTAGATAAATATTGAGGTGACTAGTCTATCGGCGAATGCCCTTTCCAGGGCAATGTACGATTTTTTTCCACTCTGTAAACTTAAATCCCACATGTCTTGGGATCAAACTGTATATATATTGTATCAAATTTGCTCAATAAAAAAAGACATTATATAAAAAAAAGGGTCAGTGGTAGAGTGTCGGGTCGCTGACTCGAAGATCGCTGGTTCGAGACCGAGTCTCGACAGATAGATATTTGCAGTCGCCTCCTTTTGGAAAGTAATGGCAACGTAGCAAGAGTATAATCGCCTAGTCAACCTCTCCAAATTAGCCGTTCGGAACCGGCGTTAAAAAGTAGGTCCCGTATATCTGTGTAAAACAACTAAACACACTCAGCACAGGTATATGTGGAGAGGCGCCGACGCCCATTTCGGGTATGGCACTCGAAGAAGAAAGAAATAGTATGTTGCATTTATATACAGGGTGAATTTTTTAATCTTGAGACTACTCAAAAACAGTGCATTATATAAAAAAGTTTCAAATAAAAGTTGTTTTATATCAAAGGGGAAACTAAACTACACTATTATTTTTCTACTTAAAATAAGCTTTCAAAGACAAGTTCTATTTTTTAAAAGAAAACCTATATTTTTCTATACATATCCAATATCTAGGAAAAGAACTGAACAACTTTCATAAGAACTATTTTTTTATACGACATCAAATAAACAAAATATTAAATTAATTAGATCTCAAAAAAAATCCTAATAATTGTTCTTAACAATTATTCAATTTAATTATCAAATAATAATGATTAAATATTTATTAATTATTAAATTGAAAAGGCACAACAATGAAATTAAAAGTGTTTATAATAATTAATCTCAAAACTTCATTATACACAGATTTTAGAGATTTTTTCTACATAATTGAGATAAAATTCTTAAAATATGTATGTACTTTTTTTATTGAAAATTTGACGCGAATTTTTGGTTCGAATATATTATGGTATCTCTTCAGCTTCTTATTTGTAAAGGAAAAGGGAAAATCTTTGATTTGAAATAATCTCTCTCTATATATATATATGTATAAAAAATTAAGGATTACATTGGTCCAAATCTCCTCAAATTTTGGATGCACACGTTTCAAGTTTCAAACAAAGTTATCAAAGAAAACACATTCTGCCTGTCCAGTGGGCATAAAAACGGCTGGATGAGATATTCTTATGAAACTTTGTATTTGGATTAGATGTCTTCTAACTTAAAATCTGATCTATAGATTATTTTGAGGTTTTTTGGGGTCGTTAATGGAAATTATAAAATAACACCTATACTATTAACTCTACGGCAAATTCTGTCATAAGTAAAGTTGTAGAGGATGTGATTTCTGAGAACTTTTGTTTAAAAAATTCTCGAAAAACCCACCCAATAGGAGGGTCAAAAAATGGACATTTTAGCGCTTTGAACCAAAATTTGTATACATAGGCTCCTAGAAGCAAACAAAAAACCCATCGAAACGGGCTTCGCAGCTAGTTAAGCATATTATTATTGTAAAATTAACTTTTTTTTGTGTATTTATTGATTTTCAATGAGGATACTTGTTCAAACCACCCCGATTGTTCTGCTTTTGTTTTCAACATCTTAATTTAAAATCTAATTAAACATTTGTTTATTGAAAATCTTTCCAGAAGCCTAAACAAAAGGGTAATTTTTCCCTAAAGGGTTTCACCTACAAGGGTTTTTTTCCTGGGTTTTTATGTGACGTATTTTAAGCCCCAGGGCCATACCACGGTCCCCTCTTTTCCTTTGCCGTTTCTATATCATCAAGTGTCGTCGAGCTTTGTGTTGAACGTCTGTCTTTAATCAGCCCAGGGATCGTTTGATCTGTCTGATGACAGAGTTCCATTTCTCTAAAATATGCTAATCTCAGAGCCGAAGGGCCAGGCACCCTGCATCAGAAGTCGGAGACAACGCCAAGTGATGTCTTATTGGTCCGGAGGACAACCTCCGGAACACCCCCGTCTTGTTTCCGTCTCCTTGATTAGACTTGGAGGGTGTAGCGAGAGAAGTCACCAAACCTGAGAACTTGGATCAAATTGGAGGTGAATAATTATATAGCGTTTCGTAACACACATGCGCCTCCGGGTTCAATTAGATTGTATCATTTTACAGATAATTAATTATTATCAAACGATTCGTAATTATTATTATGTGTGAAATTCCATTCTGTTTTTAGAGTATAGGTTTTCGTAAAGCAAAACAACTAAAGTAGTATTTTTTTCTTTTTAATCACTGAAGAGTTCCGTTATCATTGATGATATCATTAGAACTGGACCAAATTAATATGGGACCACCCCAAAAGTACCTCCTTTCCAATCATCGAAATAGGTCTACATGGTAAAAAATTATTGCTGAACATACAAAAAAAAATCGGCGATTTGAGAACCTCCTCCTTTGTTTTTGAAGTCGGTGAATAAACTTACTATACAGGGTGTTTCAGGAGGAATAGTAAATATTTTAGGAACGCGTATATACGAATTGCAATAAAAAATGCTATATGGCATGTGTCCAATTTTTATTGAGTACAGAGATACAGCTGAGTTCAATGCATTTTCGGTTCGTGTCTTGGTACACCGGTTGCTATGGGCGTTTTTATCGAATGTCAGCAGTAGAGTGTTGATGTTCAAGCTTTGAAGTTGTGCTTTAGTTTACAATGAAGTTTTCTTTGTGATCTGTTGGCCATGTCTACTGTAATGTGGCGTGTAAGCATGCCCCACGTATTTACACATGCTGAGTATGTCGATATTGGGTTACATCTAACAGCTGTATCTCTGTACTCAATAAAAATTGGGCACATGTTGTATGGCATTTTTTATTGTAATTCGTCTATACTATCATCTCCTAAAATATTTACTATTCCTTCTGAAACACCCTGTATATTAGACTAGATGAAGATATACAAAGCTATAAGAGATATACAAAAGACTTGAGCTAGATGTAGAATCTCTTTACAATTGTTAGACATAATGGCCCTGTATAAAGTTGAAAGCGATATGCGATTCAAATGATAGTCCGAACCGCGTGAGAGTAAGCCAATAGCTTCACGCTTGTCCGCCCTGTCCAACTATATGCCTTATACCTCACTTGTGCTATACGATTTGGCTGATATATATGACTATATAGTGTTATTCCTCACAATATGAAATAGGTATTAGGTAATGATGCAGACGTAATACTATTCTTCGCAGTTCTGTGTCTGTGGCACCTGTGCTTAAGTATTCATTGTGTCTGTATTGTATTTTCCTCGACAATATTAGATTGATTCTCTGTAACCCACACTCGCTATTTCATTTATTTTCTCGAAGATTGTACCCGTTTTCGATATCATAGATAAAGATCCTGACCTTCTTCTTCTTCCTTTTATGTAGGTCGGGGACCTGTATTAGGACGTCATTCCTTTTTTTAATTGGACGACCTCGGCTTCTTCTTCCAATTGGTACATTGTCTCTCACCCTTCTGACAATTCTGTCTTCATTCATTCTTGAGATGTGCGCATTCCACTCTATTCTTCTACTCTGAACCCAGTCGCCAATGTTTGGAATTTCGCATTTCTCCCAGATATCTCGATTTCTGATTCTGTCCAACCTAGTTTGATTAATTATTCTTCTTATTTCAGTAGTTTCCAATATTTGCCTGGTCTTGGCAGTGTTAGGTCTTGTTTCAGCTGCATAGGTCAATAGTGGGCGTACTACGCTTTTGTATATGCGCACCTCAGGTTCTATTCTTAAGAATTTGTTAGACCACACGGTATCATTAAGAAATCACGATATTCTGGATGCCTTAAGGGTCTGTTGTCTAACTTCTAAAGTGAGATTTTTTCATTTGTTATTTGAATTCCAAGGTACGGGAAGGACATTACTTGCTCTATGATGTTGTTGTAGAGTTGTAATTTGCACCGAAATGGTACTTTTGTTTTCTTTGATGATACTCTTAAATCAAATTTATCACAAGAGAGCAAAAATTTATAGAGGAGGCGTTGAAGATCATCTTAGTTTTGCGTAATCAAAGCAGCGTCGTCTGTGTAGCACACAATGATTATATTTTAATCGCCCTGGCATAGTTTTTATGTCTTTAATTATCTCGTTCATTACAATATTGATGCTGACCTAATCTTCGCTATTACTTGGACTATGAGTTTGATTATTACCATTTATTATTTGGATAAATCACACCATCGGTTTCTGACTCCACACGATACACTGATTATTATTCTACGGCTGACGATTGGAACATTGTTCATCAAAATTCATCAACATTTTATCATCGAACAATGAAAATACATTCATCATCTATTTATTAATAAAACCCAACTTATAAGATATTTTTCTTTGATCGGCTAGATTATTATTAGAGATAATAACTTGGTCCTATTTTTCCAAACCATATAGTCCACTAAATTTTTCCATTAATTGAAAATCCTCCGCCCGGTGTTCACCCCGTCTTGTTTCCATCTCCTTGATTAGACTTGCAGGTCGAGGAACTCACCAAACCTGAGAACTTGGATCAAATTGGAGGTGAACAATTTCATAGTGTTTCATAACACGGGCTTTGGCTTAAATTAGATTTCAGCATTTTACAGATAATTAATTATTATCAAACAAGCGCCAATTGATTCGTAATTATTATTATGTGTGAAATTCCATTCTCTGTTTTTAGAGAGTATAGGTTTTCGTAAACAAATCCGCGCTTGTTATCGCTTGTATGCCCAGCCAAGCGTATATACGCAGAGTATAATCATCTCAATTAATGAACCGATTGAGATGAAATTTTAGATTTTAAATGGAAGCTGCTGCTTACGCAATTATACACTCCATTAGCCCCGAGAGAGGGCTGCTGCATTATCAACAATCAGAATTTTTAACAGGAAAACTAGGTTATTAAATAACAACGTTTTTGTTTTTGTGTTCATTTGTCCAACGAATACCCAGAGTTCGAGGTGAACCCGATCGATATAGGCTACACACCGAAAGCTGCTCTCATGAACAGACATCCTGACTTTCGGATATTTTATTGGTATTTTAACCGTTGGAAACTAATACACCTAATATTTATCTTCTATGGTAATGGTTCCCTTTGGGGTATGCAAAAATCTGTACACAGTTAACTACAAAAAAGTTAACAAAATTATATAAATACATGCCAGAAATTCACACTAATTACACTGCCCAACAATGAAAATGCTTCGGGCTCAAAAATAGCTGATTCTTATGTATTTCCACCTGCTGAATTCAAAAATCACCATAAAGATTACCGATTAGCTCTTGTTTTGGAGATATAATCGATCAAAACGGTGAAAAAGACCATTTTGACCAATTTTCGAGTTCCGTTAGATATTAAACAACAATATTTGAGATCACAATATTTTGTTGACCTAATAGAAAACAGCTTCCTCTTGGATTTACAAATTACCACTTGTTTGTAGCTCAATTAGAACTCGAGTTATAACTAAAAAACTAAAACTACGTGATTATAAAGGATAATAAACATTAATAAAGTAAAGGGAGTGTAGTTTCAGAGTGAATGAAATAAAACTCAAAGAGGTGTATACAATCTCAATATATTTCGGATTATTAGTCCATCATCAGGAGTTTACAGGTTAAAAACTAATCTGTAAATTCCTGATGGACTAATAACACTGGGCAACAAAAAAGAGGCAAGCTAAAAACACGACGATCTGATGAAGGCACCACATAAATCTCTTCAGACATGACCATCTGTGAAGTATTATTCCAGCAATGTAGAACTCTTAGAATGTAACTACAATTTGTAAAAAAATAAAATGCACTTTCAATGTTGTTAGCTTATGTAATTAAAATGTATCTTTTTCTCTTGATCCGCCACCTACTGTATTTCACAGAAACTAGAGATAAGAAAAAATTTTCATTGTCATATTCGTTTTTCTCAGCCCAAAATTGGTAGGAATTGACTCATCAAGTGCTCGAAGCATTTAAAAATTATTTTTTTGTTGCCCAGTGTTATTTCCTCCACATCTTTTTGATTTTAAGTCAATTCTTCCATGTTTTCAGAAGAGGTGATCATTAATTGTCAAAACATCAAAAATGGAATTCAATAAGGTTATTCCTCAAGTAATAGATGAGAATCGATACTCACCCGGTATATATATAAGTTACAATATTAAATAAAAATGTTGATTTTTTCGCAATTGAAAAAAAAATGGATTTAGTATTTTTTTAGAAATGAGCTTCTCATATAACGAATTGCGTTTTTAACCTACTTCAAAAAAGGAGGAGGTTCTCTATTCGACTGATTTTTTTTTTTTTGTGCCTATGTTACCTCATATCTCCGCCAATTGTCAACCGATTTTGAAAATTTTTTTGCATTGCGTCCAGTCTAGCTTCCAATTAGTCCCATTTTTTTTCATAGGTATTAGACCTTTTTTATTAGGTCTGTTTAAACCTAACATCTTTGTTTATGAACCGATTTCGATGATTCTTTTTTTTATTGAAAAGGGGGTATCTTAGGGATGGTGTCATATTAATTTGGTCAAGTTTTGATGATATGACCACTATTAATAACATCACTAAAAAGAGAAAAATAAAAAAAATTTTTAAGAAAAAAATAAAAACCGACTTCAAAAAATTAAATGCAACAAATAAAATACACTAAAAAGTATAAAATAATTATTAACTTATTTAGTTACAACTAAACAACGAAATATTAACATGAAATTACTTTTTGAAGTCGGTACCAAACATATACCTTTTATGAATCGCACTCGGCGGATCTTACTTAGTACGTTTGGCGGGTACGCTCGCTTATAGGTATAGTTTGTTTGGCACCGACTTCAAAAAGTAATTTCATGTTAATATTTCGTCGGTTAGTTGTAACTAAATAAGATAATAATTATTTTCTACCTTTTAGTGTATTTTATTTGTTGCATTTAATTTTTTGAAGTCGGTTTTTTATTTTTTTCTTAAAAATTATTTTTTGTATCGTGTATACCCAGGTAACACACAATATCCTCAGAATATTCTAAGAAGATTTAAATGTCCTTAGAATATCCTTAGAATATTCTTAGGATATTGTGGTTACCTGGGTACCTACCCAGTATGGTAAAGTGAAAAAATCAAAAATAGAAAAATACTGATGATTATTTCATATAGGTAATCAATGAATAGAGTAGATGATGATAAAATATTTACGTAATCCATTTCCTAGATGGTTTCAAAAAAAAAAAATTTCGTTTGTATAAATTCGAATGATTATTTTATTTATACACAATTTAAAGAAAAAAAAATGAAAAACATCAAAGGGATGAAAACAGAATTGAGAGAGAGAGAGAGGGAGTAGGGTTGGGGGGTGAAGGGTTGAGGGTGGGGGAGGATAAAAAAGTCAGCAGTCAAATGGCATAATGAATATCAACAAGAGAGAGGGCTGAAAATGAAAATCATCAAAGGTGCCTACATAACAAAGTTAATTTGGAAAGGCGTAAATCCAGTGAACAAATCCATAATAAAAAAATTATCAAAGAAATAATGAATTCAGAATAAATTCCAAAAGCCTATTTCATTCTCGTTGGGCCGCACGGGGTAGGATACCAGCCTGATCAAAGGGTCAACACTTATCCCACTCACCTGTGCTACACCAAACGATGAGGGAATGATGCAATTTCAATCAAGAGTTGCGATCAGTTCAGGAGAGATTATCTAAAATTCTATATTAAGCAAGACTAGTTACAAATTTGAGAACCTAACATATTGAAAGCACCTGATTGGCCAATTTGATGTTGACGTATCTACAGTGCTCTTCAAAAAAAGTGTAACACTTGAAAAATTTGGATTTTTCCAAAGAAATATCAATTTTATTGAATGATTTCAAAATTTCTAACGATTCAATTGCGCTAGTTAAATTTGTGTTTCTTTCTCCTTTTATTAATCTAATTCCTGACCCTTCTGGGTAAGAGTGATTGTTTGAATTTAAATGTTCCGCAAAAGAGTTTTCATTCTTTTTATTTTTAAAATCCCTAATATGTTCATTTAATCGAATTTTCAGATTCCTCTCTGTTTTCCCTACGTAGATCGCTTCGCAATCTTTACATTTCAAATTATAAACCCCTTCTTTTTCTATATTTGGATAATTTGTCTTTTTTATTTGAACCTAAATCTTTTCCTAGAGTAATTGGAGTTTTGAATACTGTGTTGAACCCTAATTTTTTTCATTTTTTTGTTTTAATTTTTTCGAAATTTATCCATAATATGGGAGAAATATTTTAGGATTTTCTTTTTCATTCTTTTGTGAATATATTGATTCCAGGGTTGATTTTTCAATTTTTTTACATAACATTTGGTCTATAAGGCTTGCCTCGTACCCATTATTTACCGCGATTTCTTTAATGTTTATTTGCATCAAGCAGAGGGCAACCTCTTTGTTTCTAAATTAATTTAGAATTCCGCGGAGTAGATTCGCGAGCAAATCTACTAAACGGAATTTTTAACAAATTATAAATAAATTTGTTTTTCTAGTATATTTATACAAATATAGAAATTATCAAATTAATTAAATTAATCTTTAAGAAATTCAAAGATGTTTTTATAAAGCGAAATTTTTTGAGAATACTTAGCCAGACTACCGTTTTATTAGAACCATTGAGGTCCAGCTGATTCTCCATCCTGAACCAAGAGAGCGAAAAAGATATGGTCCATCTAGGTGTTACCCGGTATCAATCCGCGTATAGCCCGCATGATACCCCACCACGGACCACCTAGAGGGACATGGCATCTCAAGTTCTTATATATTACTCCCTCGATTCAGACGCTTTTTACAAGTCTATTCTTACATAGAGAGATGATACAAATTAATTTAGAATTCCGCGGAGTAGATTCGCGAGCAAGAGCAGCTGGACCTCAATGGTTCTAATAAAACGGTAGTCTGGCTAAGTATTCTCAAAAATTTCGCTTTATAAAAATATCTTTGAATTTCTTAAAGATTAATTTAATTAACTCTTTGTTTCTCTTTGTTTATTTTTGTATCAAGCAGAGGACAACCTCTTTGATTCTCTTTATGATCTATATTTTCAATTTAATAAATAAATATATCTATGATAAATATAGAATTCACTATAATATATAAGATTATTATTAAATCTACAAAAAGAAACTTCTCTCTCTCGTGTAACAGTCTATGTCAATTCGTGTTGATTTCAAGATTCCTCGAAGGAGATCAGAAGGAAAAACGGCTGGAAGGGGAGGGGGGGGGGCTCGATTGACTGATTGATAAAGTTTTCAGAGGAACCGGGAAATCAATCAGTTACTTTGTTGAATCGAGAATGTGTTTTGTAAAGGAAACCATCCCAACACAACCAACTCACTCTGTAATAAAAATCAGAACAGATTCACTCTTTGGTATTAAAAAAAAAAACTTTTATTAAAAAAAAGACAAAAAAAAAATACATAAAGAAAATTTGTAAGCCAACCTATATTTACGATCACTACAGTTTTATATTGTATATATATTTTTGTCAAGTCCTTACTAAAAAAAAAAACATCGTATTTTTATGATCATACAATTTATAGACATATAATAAAATATTAGTGATTTTCGATTTGTAATAAAATAACTCGTTTAATTCATTAAAAAAAATGGAAATATAAATTTAAGTTTAGATATCTAAATCCGCCCCATTGAATAGGTCAAAACTATATTAAAGCCCGCGAAATATGGCTGTTTTTATAGTTGGTACATTAGAGTTTTTATCTTATATTATATACTATAATCTGAAACGCCCGCCTAATCCCCCGAAGTATGCTTTGTAAAAAATAAATAATTAATTACAAAATATTTATTTAATTATTTTTAACGCAGATGACAAAGGTACCGATAAAAAAAAACAAAATTAGAAATAAAAGCCTACCCTGTTTGACTTATTTCTATAATCTTTGACAAAACAATAATAATTAATTAACATTTTTCTGAAAATAAAAAATTTATTCCATTTTTAATTGTTAAGTCGGCCACCAGAGGAAGATGTTTCACTGATTCACTCGCATCTTATTTCTATAATCTTTGAAAAATGTTATATAGCCATTATAATTAAAATTAATTATTAATTATTTAATAATTATAGCCTCTACAAATCTCTTGATTCATAGGAACAGTTTAGTGGAGGTTTCATCAAAATCAGCTCAGTAGTTCAAGATTTATAAAGTAACAAACTAACAAACATCAACATGCTTACTATAAATAATGATTTTATAGGTATATAGAAGATTATTAAATGAGCAATTCTTATATACTCGTATATATAACGACTCTAACGATTTCGATAAAATTCACGGGGTTAGGGGGTCTGTGGGTTGACAATTCTATCGGTCAGGATCTCATCCACGAGTAACTTTAATTTAATAGGTGTTTTGTTAATTCAAATAATTATTCTCAGGTGGTTATTGTAGCGAGTCGGGCTTGAACCCACGCTAGCTTCATTAGAAGGCATGCTCTAGCAGCAATAGTATATATTAATTCAATAACTTCCACTTTATTGACATATCT
The DNA here is from genome assembly GCA_024734495.1 of Forficula auricularia. Classification (NCBI taxonomy): domain Eukaryota; kingdom Metazoa; phylum Arthropoda; class Insecta; order Dermaptera; family Forficulidae; genus Forficula; species Forficula auricularia. The sequence goes on along the minus strand of JALMQS010000150.1, from coordinate 14,764,099 downwards.
GTATTGGCAGAAACTGGGCAATTATGGCTAGTTTTAATGAATCATCTATAATGGAACAATGTTTTCTTTTCTAATATAATAAAATATAGAACATAAAATATAAAATATAATACACAAAAATATAAAATATAATACACAAAAATACAAAATATAATACACAAAAATATAAAATATAATACACAAAAATACAAAATATAATACACAAAAATATAAAATATATAGGAACGAATCCCGATCAGAGGTAAATCCAGTCCATTTATATACTCTATTACGCTTTGAGTAGCCAGCATGAAATCATCGTTGTTTCCTCTTTATTTCAAACTTCCTTTATATGTCGAAATGGTCTGACCCGTTTCACCAAAATCGCAGTTTGTTCTGGATGAGTGTTCTTGTATCTTTTTTATCTTTTTATATTGTATTTCTTTTTTTGAAATTGTTGTATAAATGATAATCTTGTCAATCTTGTCATAGGCTAAATAAATCAATCTGAGACATCTCAATTAAAAAGTCATTATAATCTTGATTCAAAGTCATATGGTGCGTAGAGAAGTTTTTTATTGGATTAAATAAGTATGAAATATGTTAATGATTGTTTTTGAAAATCAATTTCTGCCCAACTAATCCGGAATCGATTTTCTTTGTATAGAGAGTGAAATTGAATTAGTTGGTGTTATCTTTTGTAAAGGCATCAGCAGCTGATGACCAGAGAGAGAGAGAATCCGGGGACCAACAATGGTAGGGGGGGAACAAACAACCATCCGTGGGGGACGAGGGGGTCGGGGGGGGGGGTGCTTTGGCGAGGCGCCCGGGCCTCCGTGCCAGAGATCTGTTCCAGAAACCCTTTCACGGTTTATTCCACACTATGTGGTACATTGTGCAAGGGAAGATGGTCTTCAATTAAGTATAAACCATGCCCTCCTTCCTCTACGACAAAGGATTTTCATCCCCCGGGCGGGAATATATATCCATTTGCACATAGAAGATAAAAAAAAATGGAAACAGAAATATCAATGATCGGTATTACTTTTTAGCAAATACTTGACAAAATGAAGGTTCACCGGTAATAATTTAAACTTTCTTTATGGTAATTGTATCACCATATGCATTTTCTTAGGATTTAGTCAGATTATTATTTAAATACTTGTGCATCGATTGGTGGCAAAACGAAATTTATGTACAATATAGTTCCGGAGATATTAGATTCCGAAGATAGAGTTTTTCAGACTCTTATACTACATTTCACTAAACGGAATACCGGAAAGTTTACATACATATATAATTATAATTAATAAACACTTCTTACCATTGTTATAAAAAACTAAACCAACATTAAACAATAACCAATATATAATTTAAGAACATTTTTAATTCATAGTTACAACACAGATTCTGAGATAATAATAAATAAATGATGAAAAATGTATAATGAAAAATTTAAAACTAAAGACAAGCTGGCAACAATGCATTTATTTAACCTAAAAAGTGGGTTAACTTTAGTAATTTTTTTGACGTTTTTTCGCTTCACCCATTGTCGCAACAGCTTTCAATCGCTTATCAAGGACTTTATGTTTTATAAATCTCCCTTCCCGTATGGAAATAAATAGATTTTCGAAATATGTTTTTTATATATTTTTAGAAAAATTATAAAATTTTTTTGCTAAATTTATATAAACTTTATGTTTTATATAATTATATTTTAAGAATATATAGCAAACATAAACTTTATATAAATTTAACACAACAATTAGCTTAAAACTTCATTAATTTTATTTGAAATTTTTTTTGAGTTACCATATACACCTAAAAGTCTCAAGATAAAAAACTCACCAGATATATTTATATGATTATCAGAAAGTGAAAAACAATATAATCATACTTTAATAATCCGATTTCAATTTATTTCTAATAGATCTAAATCTGATTTATAAATAATAGTTAAAAGAGATCATGGTTTTGTACCTCATAGAGCAACTATACGGATTGGCCATCTTCTGTCTATATTAGTAGTTACAATTACATATATTCTTAAGAAGAATACTCGTGGCATTTCTAGAGTATTTAGAGGGTCTTATCTCCCTCAAAAGTATAGAAAACCTCACATTTTTTGAGAAAATTCAAAAGATTTTCTTCTTTATTTATAAGAAATTGTAAAAATTTCGCTTTTTCTTGCCGTGACTACCCGGTTATTTTCAATGAAACATCTAAAAAAATATAATTATACCTATATTGGAAAGAGTAATTATTGATTGTTTAATATAATAAAAAAATACAAATCTTTGTATTTATATATAAGCTATATATAAATATATATAATATATATATATATATATATATATATTTATAATTATTATTAACAATTATTCAAATTAATTATCAAATAAAAATGATTAAATAATTAATTATATTAAATAAATAATTATTAAATTGAAAAGGCATAACAATGTAAATAAGTGTTTATAATGAATTAATAAGTTGTTGTAGGGAAATAAGGACAATAGCTTATGCAAGTATTATTTATTTTATGCCAACGTTTCGTCAACTTTGTTGACTTCCTCAGGACTCAAACATTTTATAAATATTCATTCTTAGCAAACACATAGAACCACAGATTGAAAATATTTCCTATTTAAATCGAGATTTTTAAAACGGATGAATGAATGGATTGATAGGTTTTCTGAGGCGCTAATGGCCTAATGGCAGTCGATGCGCCCTTAAACTAAAAAATAGATAAATAAATAAATAATCAAAATAATTTATAATTAATCTTAAAACTTCATTATACACAGAATTAAGAGATTATCTTCTACATACAATTCTTGAGTTTTAAAACATGCCTTTTAATTGAAAATTTGGAGCGAATTTTTGGTTCGAATATATTATAGTATTTCTTCAGCTTCTTATTTATAAAGGAAAAGAGGAAGAGAAAACAATTTGACTAATATTTAATTCCACACAAATCTTCTGTTTTTCAAAAAAACAAACAAAACAAGACAGATGTGTTTCTTTTCCTTCTTCTTTTTATATATCAATGACTCAGATTTATTTCCACAATTTTCAATTTGTTTCATTACATTAATTTTTATACTATGCACACACAGACTTTTTCTTTTCCTAACACCCCCGTATTCCATATAACAAATCACAATTGATACTCGATTAGGCGGCGGGCGGCCTAAAGCACACACATCCCCTAAATTATCAACGAGACGTCGTCTTTTAAAACAAATGGCGCACGCAAAATACAACTTGGCAAAGTGTATGTGTGTGTTTTTTTCTAATATAAAAGCTGTAAAACATCAAATTCTCAGTCGGTAAACATCGGTGAAACTGAAACTCTTGGAATTTTTTTGTCTCTTTTCTTGAGATCGTTAATCTTTGAGCTCTGCAGAGTGTGTTCTTATTGTCTGCTTCCTTGGTTGGCTCCGATTAATTGGAATTGTAGTAATGTCTGCCATCCTGCACATTCCTCACATACCCGATTCCGAACGCCTCCTGCTGCAAGCAAGTTGATATTCAATTTGGCGATAAGTGTGTGTGTGTGTGTGCGGGGGAGGAGAAATGCGGATGGAATTCGCGGATGCCAAACAAACACACACACTCTCTTGTTGTTTTTGTAGTTGTGAAAGAATATCCGCGAGAGAGAGAGAGAAAGTCAATGGACCTAGGTATATAGGGTACTTTGAATTCGGGACACCAGCAAGTAAGCAAGCAAGCTTTTATGCAAAAGAATCGTTTCTACTTTGAACTCTGAAATCAAGTCAAGTCAAGTCTGCAAACAATCATCACCAGAAGAGAGAACAGCAAAATCGTCTCTCCGGAACGTTTTCCACTCCATTTTCAAATCTTAAACGTTCGCTTCCACCGTCACGCTGCGTGAAAAAACAAAAAAAAAACAAACGAATTTCAATCTCAGAACTTGAATTAAATATATACTTAGGTATATATAAAAAAAGAATAAAATAATTAAGGGAAGATTTTTTTTTGTTGTTGACATTGTTAACATATAGGTATTTATTACGTTGCATATTTAAAATTGACAAATGTAACGATAAAAATGCTTTTTAGAAATCAACCATATTTTAAGATAATTATTTATAAACATTTACCCGGGGGTAGAGACAAATTTTAAAAAAATATTTAACTAGTATCGTAATTAGGCTTATGGCTAGAAAGCCCGAAAAGCCAAAAAAAAAAAAATAAACATTTATTTTCATTGTTGTGCCTTTTCGATTTAATAATTATTTATTTAATAATTAGTAATTATTTAATCATTATTATTTGATAATTAAAAGTTGAATAATTGTTAAGAGCAATTATTAGGATTTTTTGAGATCTAATTAATTTAATATTTTGTTTACGTATTTGAAGTTGTATTTAATTATAATAAATAATAATTTTATCTTTTTCTTTAAATAATAATAATGATTGAAAGAGACAATAAAGAGTGTGTCTTCTGCTGGAATTATAAATTTTATTTATAACTAGCTGCAAGGCCCGCATTCGGCGGGCCTTTTGCAAGCCTGGACCCCCACTTGGCTGCTTTATTGATGTTTTATTAGTTTCAGAGAATAAATATAATTGTTTTATTATAAAGTCTTAAATAGATATAATTGAAGATTCTTTTAACTGCAATTTAAATGTACTTTAAAAAAAATAGATAAACCTTTTTCAAACCTATCTTCAATTAGTTTTTTTCGAAAAAACGAAAATTTCTCAATGATTACCATTTTTAATTTTTTTTCTCATAAAAAAACTTTGACAAAATAATTATCATATTGTATTTATTATTTGGAAAAAATAAATATTTAGAATTTGAGAAAATCAAATTAAATAAAATAATCTATACAATAAAAATGTTACTAAATAAATACTTTAGTAAAAATGCAGTATTAAATTCTTCTTCAACGATAATGTGATTAGAACTATTGAGAATGAATGACACTCAAAAATCTTACAAAAAGGGCCGCCAACACTTGTTTTTTTTGCTAGTTTAGTTCTTTTATTGTTTGGCATGCTATGTTGGCTAACCTGAATTTTTTTTTGTTTTTCCCGAATTTTCCAATTTCCCGGGCAACTTTTCCAATTTTTTTTACGTATTAACCTGAATTGGACTATTACGAACATTTTTTAAAAAAAAATTAGCCAAATCGGTCCAGGCATTTGAGAGATCTGCGCTTACAAAGAAACAGAAATTCATTTTTATTATATAGATTTCAACAGAAGACACACTCTTGTATTGTCTCTTTCAATTTATAAAAATTCTCCTACTCTCGGTATAAAGAAACTTTCAATTTAATAATAATAATACTAAAAATTGCCAAGGTTTTGCTTATAACCTAAAAATGGAGTGGTCCAATTTACAAAGTCAGCACTTACTTAGCATACTTCTCTTTTCTTCATAATTTCTTTCTAATATAATAAAGCGGTTTGTTCTACAGCATGCGCCGTTTTCCGCATCCAACACGCCAATTCTCTCTATCCAGAATGTCTTGCTCTTGTAGTTGCCTACTGGTCATTGCCTCATCTACTCCCTGCTTCCACGTTCGTCTCGGTCTTCCTCTTCTCCTCCGTCTTTCCGTGGGCATCCAGGTCCATATTTTATGAGGCCACCTATCTTCCGGCATTCTTTTGAGGTGTCCGTACCATATTAATCTCTTCCTTTCTATTCTATCTATTATGTCGTTTTCCATTTTCATTTTGTCCCTTATAGTTGTATTTGGGATATGCTCCAATCTCGACACTCTGCAACTCCTTCTCATCGCATCCATTTCGAGCGCTTGTAATTTTTTTTCGTTTTTCTTATTCATGTCCCATGTTTCTGAATTGTATAGGGCTATGCCTTCCACTATGGACCGATATATATATTTTTTTGTGTCCTGTTTGATCCCTTTGCTCCACCAGACCCCATTCAGTTGCCCAATAGCTCTTCGACCTTGACAGATTTTATTTTTAATATCCCTCTCACAGTTTGGCTCCTCGCTAAAGGCAGATCCTAAATATCTAAATTCCTTACAGTTTTTTATCACTTTTCCATTTTCTTTCTCTTTTTCTAATATCAAGATCATGGTACATTCGACATTCAATTAATTTTCAAATATCTACCAAAAAAAAAAAATCCGTTAACTCTTTCATCATATCTAAATAACAAAATGATAAATCGATCCCCCCCCCCCCGCCCCCAAAAAAAGATAAAGAAAATTGAATTAATTATTGAAATATTGGAATATGTTGGATTTTGATTATATCCCCCATTTGAAATCTATAATATTAAAAAAAAAAAGTTCATTTTTTGATATCGCCCATTTCGGATGCGTAGGTACTAAGGGTAGGCATTAACTAACTAACTTATATCGAATTATTGAATATTGAGTAAAATTGAATTCCAATTAGATATACATACATACCGGATATTTATTTATTCATGAAACGGAGAGAATACCTGGATATGTTGATAATTCATTAAAAATCCTTTTTTTAGAATATTGTTCTCTTTTCATTCACAAACTTGGTAAACTTGGCTGACAAATACATGGGCTTATTATAAAACTTTATTTAACAGTCACCACAAAAGGGCGATTTCAAAGGGACAAAAAATAAAACCCTATGTTCTCAACCAAAGTCCAAAATTGTATTATTCATTTAGGGTTGAATTTTAGAAACTGTCACGACTTGGCCAGGATTTTGTCCAGAGTCCAAAATGAGCGATTTTTTTCCTTCCGGATGTATGGATGTATTGATTAATACCTATGTGGATGTATTATTCAAATTAATTATCAAATAATAATGAATAAATATTTAATTATTAAATCGAAGGCACAACAATGAAAATAAGTGTTTATAATTATTGACATCAAATGAAAAAAAAAAACAATATTAAATAAATTACATCTGGAATAAAAATTAATTAACAATTATTCAAATAATATAGATTAAATCTACTCTTATTTAAACGAGCAAAAATTGTATATTTGTTTATTTATATATTTGTATCTTAGTTCTATTTTGAAAACGGCTCTACCGATTTTGATGAAACCAACTCTATTAACAAGTTTTGAGGATGAGAAAGCGATCTGGCTAGGTCTCGACATCGAAAAATTTAATCTTAATTGCTCTTTTCTTAATTAAAGTAATTATTGATAGATGAAAATCTCAATAAAAAAGTTTGTTTACATTTTTTTCAATTATCTTTTAATTATTAATTGTTTTTTTAATTTTAAAACCCACTAATAGGTTATAACAAATATTGTTATATTATATTAAAATTAAACAATTTAATTGATTATAAATTCGAGTATTAAATCTCACAAAGAATGAATAAGAAATATGATTATATATTAGAATTTGCCAATTTAATTGATTATTATAAAACTCGATAAATTGTTATTTAATTAAAAAAAATAATTACCTATACGGAATTTATTTATATACCTATATATATATATATATATATAAAATCTGTGGGCCACTAGAAAATTAGAAATGCAAAAACTGGGGTGGGGGTGGGTGGTGCAGGAGGTGGAGTGCGGGGTTGGTCGAGTGGTAAGTTCGAGATCCAGGGGGCATAGCGGGGGTGCTGTGCGCGGTACGGGGGTGGTTGTCCAGGGGGGCGTGGCGGGGGTCCAGGGGCGTACCGGGGCTGGTATGGGGGTGGGGTCCATGGGGTAGGGTACATGGAGTGGGGGTGCCGGGGTGGTTTTTATCAGAATTTTAAATTAAAAATAAATTAATATATAACTTTTAACTGAAGCAAAAAGTTGCCGAGCATCGCTCCAGATACTATTTAATTATTGAAGAAATAAATAATTATTAAAATGAAAAGGCACAACAATGAAAATAAGTTTAAAATTTGAATTTTTATTTAAATCACACATAATTAATTATAATTATTTATTGAATACGATAGAATATAAATACGACGTTTCTTATGTGTGATTTAAATAAAAATTCAAATTTTAATTAAATTAATCACTAAAATAAAACCTTCAACAACTTCATTACTAATGAAAATAAGTGTTTATGAATAATTATCTTAAAACTTGAATAGATTTACACAGATTTAGAGATTATTTTCTACATATAATTAGGATAATAAATTCTTGAGTTTTAATAAGTTCATTTCTCGTGTTAATCCAGTATAGATAGTTAATGTAATTCAATAATAAAAATGGAGCATTTTTTTGAGATCCAATTCATTTAATATTTAGTTTATTTAATGTCGTAAAGAAAAATAACTCTAATGAAAGTTATGGCAACTTTTTTTGTTGTTGTATATTTCTCTTCTGTTTTTGTTTAAACAAAGAATTAAATGACTATAATTAATCAGCTCTTCTAGGGGAAATAGATTTCTAATATTTTTGTTTGAAAATTTTAGATTTTTAATTATTTTTCAATTCTCCCGTATTTATTTAACGCATGGCCTAAGCATGGCCAATCAGTAGCCTCCATTAGATCTTTTTGGCAAATCAGGCAGGTTATCGATTTAAGTTATTTAATATTTATATATTTTTTACTATACTATAAAAAATAAGAATGTAACGATACTTAGCGAGACCAAACGAGACCAAACAAGACCGACGAGACGAGACCGAGACCGAGACGATATTTTCTCAAGTCTCGTCTCGTCGGGATTTTTGCGTGTCCATCACTATGCTTTTTAAAAGACGGCGACTTATTTCTATCGTTTTTCAATTATTACTCACAATAATTGTGATTTTTGATTATATTTGGATTATCAATTCATATCATTGTACAAATGTATCTGGTATTGAGAAAACGAGAAAACGTAATAATACCTACTTGTGCTCATTAGCTGCCAACAACATTGCCTTAACAAAAGCCCTATAGAATTCGCGAACATACCTGTTCGAAATTATCTCTTTTAAGTTTTTATTTCGTATTTAACGTTTGGAATCTGGAAACATTGGCCTTAACACATTTGCATCTAAATAAATTGGCTCCGGTTGAATTGGCTTCTTTACAAATTAATCGCTCGAGCGGCGCTTAATTAGATATTGCGCCGAGGAGACAAACGTGGGGCCCGGGGGCCAAAAAGGGCAAGGGAGGTAGGTTGCGTGAGGCCGCATTTCGGCACGCGCGAAAGCTATTTACTATCTACCCCCTGTGGGGGTGGCTTTGCCCCCCTTGGATTCCACCAGAGGCAGGGGCTGCTTTGCTCTACAGTTTTAGACCATTACAGTCAGCCTCACGTCAAGACATCTCCTGTTATGAATAACGCGATCCCTACCCCCCCCCCACCCCACCCCCAAGTAGGTATTTGTTTTTCCAAGTCAGAAACAGTTCAGTTCACGTGATCCATAATAGTAGAGACCACCTTGTTGAATATGCATCACGCCCACTGTCGATCAATTTTATTATTAACTGTGAAGATTAAAAAATAACAAGATAAAAATTTTCATGGGACAAATATTTACTTATATGGGTATCAGCCATTTTAATGTGAAATCCATTTTCTTTATAAGTACGAGCTAATAAAACACGGTGTCTACTGCTTGATACGAATATATATATCGTGTGAGTATTACAATAAATATCTACTGGATTAACACGAGAAATAGACTTTTTAAAAACTCAAGAATTTATATCCCAATTATAACTAGAAAATAATATTTTAAATTTGTGTATAATGAGGTTTTAAGATAATTAATTATAAACACTTATTTTCATTGTTGTGCCCTTTCAATTTAATAATTAATAAATATTTACTCATTATTATTTGATAATCAAGTTGAATAATTAATTGTTAAGAACAATTATATAAATTTTTTTAGATCTAATTAATTTAATATTTTGTTTTTATTTGATGTCGTATAAAAAAAATAATTCTAATGAAAGCTGTTATTTTTTTTTTTTTGTATGGGATGTGACTGAGATGCAAAATCCAAAATTTTTAACCCCTGCAGCCCCCCCCCCCCCCCTCCACCTCAGATCACTTTTGAATATCTCCAAAACTGAAAACTTTTTGCTCTTTTTTCGTTTTTTTCCTATTTTGACCAAAAAGGAGCGCGTTTTCGACAAAAATCATTGTATATATTTTTAAACAAGATTAGATTTGCTACAATTAGAGACCAAAATGGTCTGGGTAGACCTAATAGTTTCCGAAATACAGTTTTTCAAAGTTTGACAAATTTTCCAAGAATTGAACATTTTAATTTCCATATTCTGGTCTCAAATTGTAGCAAATTTAATCTAGTTTACAAATAAATAGAGTGTGATCTTTGCCGAAAACGTGATCCTTCATGGTCAAAATGGGTGGAAGGGGTGGAATATGAGAAAATTTTGCAGTTTTTGGGATATTCAATAATGATCCGGGAGGAGTGATTTGCCGAAATCAAAAACTTGGATTTTGCATCTCAAAAAATTCTAATAATTGTTCTTAACAATTGATTATTCAATTTGGTTACCAAATAATAATGATTAAATAAAACATTATTAATAAATAATTATTAAATCGAAAAGGCACAACAATGAAAATAAGTGTTTATATATAATTATCTTAAAACTTAATTATACACAGATTTAAGAGATTATTTTCTACATAATTAGGATATATCTAAATTCTTGAGCTTAAAAATGTTCGTTTCTCGTGTTAATCCAGTATAGATAGTTAATTGTAATTCGATAATAAAAATTGAGCATTTTTTTGAGATCTAATTGATTTAATATTTTGTTTATTTAATGTCGTAAAAAGAAAAATAATTCTAATGAAAGTTGGTAAGTTTTAGTTGAAAATTTTAGATATTAAATAATTTTGAATTGATTTAACGCATTGCTTATGCAAGAGCAATCAATGACCTCTATATTGAATCTCTTTGGCAAATCAGAGGCAGATTAAGCCGTCGTCGTCATCGTTAAGTGGATTATTAATACTATAGATATAGTAGGTACATATTTCTATGAATAAATAACATCAATAACATTAAATTATCATCTCTATTTGTTTGAAAATATAACCTTTATTTAAAATTACTCCATTTAGTCAGATTTAAGAACCATTTTGAAAAAAAAACATTAATCCTCTTATTTTATTATTATTTTAGAAAGAATATTATAATCCTGATTATGAATTTTATATTTTTTTCAAAAAATTATTAGAAAACCCTTTGAAAGATTATAATGATATAATCTTCTTTAGGAAAAATAAATTTATTTGAGTTAATCATCCAGCATATTAGGAGGTGAGTCTTATACCTAATAAGTTTATTGAAAAGAATATACTTTTGCGATACCTACCAAGAAAAGAGGGTTAAAGTTTTATTTCATTTGCTAAAGTAAAGGATAAGCCTATTAAAAAAAATCACCTAATATCGCCTAAAGTGTGTAGGACATGTATATGGTATTTATATATAAAGGAAGGGTAAATCTTGAAATTTAATTAAAGTAAATGCCCTACTAAGGGTCAGTTTGCCAAGCTCTTGTTAAATATGTAGTGGGAGTCAAGTTATAGAATTTGATTCAAAGTAGCTGTCGCATTTTGTTTGCAACTGGCGTGGTACTTAACAAAACTGTGTATTTCTGTAGAGCATGGTCGCCATCTTGGGGGGTTTTCCCCTCATATTTGGGGAGGGGAAGTTGAATGGGCTTTTATTAGGGGGAAAAATATTTATGGTTTTTTTTTATGCAATTTTTACAAATTTCTACTCTATAAATAGTTAGGTACCTACCTATTTAATTTTATTTATTTACAATAAATAAGTTTTCGGATTTCTGCTACTTTCTGTATCATTTTTATTTGAATTACATTAATTTATTTATCTATATTTTAAACAAAAATAAAACTACTTGAGTGGATATCGATGAGGCAGTCAAAAAAGAAGATAATTTACATATCTTTTTATTCATAAAACCGACGTTTCGGAGGCTGTTTCTTCCTTCGTCAGGATTTTGAAAAGTCAGTGAAGGAAATCCAATGCGATATTCCCTCTGTCTCCTCTTTCAGTCAGGATTTCCTTCACTGACTTTTCAAGGCCCTGAAGAGGGAGGGAATAGCCTCCGAAACGTCGATTTTATGAATAAAAAGATAGTGTAGATTATCTTCATTTTTTGGAATGCCTCATCGATATCCTCTCAATTTCACTTATCAGTCCGTCTCCAAAAATTACTCCAATATTATAAAAAAAACTATATTTTACGAAATGTCAGTTTAGGGGTTTTTTTTGAAGTGAAACTTCTTTAGCGAATTAACTTTTTGATTTTTTTGTTACAATAAAGGGGAAATAAGAAACAAGCCGAGGGTCTCCGAGAATAAAATAAAGGGGACAAGAAACAAGCCGAGGGTTCCGAGAATAAAATAAAGGGGAAATAAGAACAAGCCGAGGGTTCCGAGAATAAAATAAAGGGGAAATAAGAAACAAGCCGAGGGTTCCGAGAATAAAATAAAGGGGAAATAAGGAACAAGCAGAGGGTTCCGAGAATAAAATAAAGGGGAAATAAGAAACAAGCCGAGGGTTCCGAGAATAAAATAAAGGGGGAAATAAGAAACAAGCCGAGGGTTCCGAGAATAAAATAAAGGGGAAATAAGGAACAAGCCGAGGGTTCCGAGAATAAAATAAAGGGGAAATAAGAAACAAGCCGAGGGTTCCGAGAATAAAATAAAGGGGAAATAAGGAACAAGCCCGAGGAAGTTCCGAGAATAAAATAAAGGGGAAATAAGAAACAAGCCGAGGCTTCCGAGAATAAAATAAAGGGGAAATAAGGAACAAGCAGAGGGTTCCGAGAATAAAATAAAGGGGAAATAAGGAACAAGCCGAGGGTTCCGAGAATAAAATAAAGGGGAAATAAGGAACAAGCCGAGGGTTCCGAGAATAAAATAAAGGGGAAATAAGAAACAAGCCGAGGGTTCCGAGAATAAAATAAAGGGGAAATAAGGAACAAGCCGAGGGTTCCGAGAATAAAATAAAGGGGAAATAAGAAACAAGCCGAGGGTTCGAGAATAAAATAAAGGGGAAATAAAGGGAACAAGCCGAGGTTCCGAGAATAAAATAAAGGGGAAATAAGGAACAAGCCGAGGGTTCCGAGAATAAAATAAGGGGAAATAAGGAATGCTGACCGGGTTCCGAGAATAAAATAAAGGGGAAATAAGGAACAAGCCGAGGGTTCCGAAGAATAAAATAAAGGGGAAATAAGGAACAAGCAGAGGGTTCCGAGAATAAAATAAAGGGGAAATAAGGAACAAGCCGAGGGTTCCGAGAATAAAATAGAGGGGAAACCAAGGAACAAGCCGAGGGTTCCGAGAATAAAATAAAGGGGAAATAAGGAACAAGCCGAGGGTTCCGAGAATAAAATAAAGGGGAAATAAGGAACAAGCCGAGGGTTCCGAGAATAAAATAAAGGGGAAATAAGGAACAAGCCGAGGGTTCCGAGAATAAAATAAAGGGGAAATAAGGAACAAGCCGAGGGTTCCGAGAATAAAATAAAGGGGAAATAAGGAACAAGCCGAGGGTTCCGAGAATAAAATAAAGGGGAAATAAGGAACAAGCCGAGGGTTCCGAGAATAAAATAAAGGGGAAATAAGAAACAAGCCGAGGGTTCCGAGAATAAAATAAAGGGGAAATAAGGAACAAGCCGAGGGTTCCGAGAATAAAATAAAGGGGAAATAAGAAACAAGCCGAGGGTTCCGAGAATAAAATAAAGGGAAATAAGGAACAAGCCGAGGGTTCCGAGAATAAAATAAAGGGGAAATAAGGAACAAGCCGAGGGTTCCGGGGAATAAAATAAAGGGGAAATAAGGAACAAGCCGAGGGTTCCGAGAATAAAATCAAGGGGAAATAAAGACTAAGCCGAGGGTTCCGAGAATAAAATAAAGGGGAAATAAGGAATTCATCAGCCTTGAGGGTTCCGAGAATAAAAATGAAGGGGAAATAAGAAACAGAGCCGAGGGTTCCGAGAACAAAACTCAAAGGGGATATAAGGTACCTCAAGCAGAGGGTTCCGAGAATTCAAGGCGATGATTCCACATCAAGATTCTGGTAAAAGTTCCAATAAACAAACATGGAGAGGACTCAAAAACGCTTTGGGTATGCTTTCGTCTTCTTTTCAAGTGAAACGTCCTATTTACGAGAACAGGATGTAGATATTTTTGTCCAATTTGGTACACATCTACTTAACTACTATTTAAAAAAGTCACACTCTGATTAGAACTTGAAAACTTCCATAAATGGCGGCCCGACCACCTTAAAATTATCAATGTGGGCTCAATGAATAACTTTCTAATCTTGCATTTTAATAAATTCTGTATCATTCTGCTCCTGGAGATGTTACCGCTTTCTACAATGGCTGCCATTTTGAAAGATCACTCTAGTTGAGATGAAGCTGAAGATGGATGGTACCCTATGAACTCGATGCATTCCTTGAAGATCATCCACGTCCGACTCTCAAGATGGACTGATTTTGCCTGTCTATGTGCTCGGCTCAAACGACGTGTTTATTTAAAATAATGCAATGAATGAAATGAATGCCGGCCAAACAAACCATCAGAAGCGTTTGCTCGTCCCTATGTTGTACTGAGACTTTACATCTAATGAGGTGATTTGCAGAAATCAAGCTCGCTGAAGTCTGGGTATACCCTTTTTCGAACACCTTGTACATAAATAGGTATTTAATTTTTTTATTCGGAACACAAATAAGTTTTCGGATGTCTGCTACTCTCTGCATTATTTTTTATTCAAATTAACATTAATTTATTTATCTATATTTTAAACAAAAAAAAATATATACATTTTAGCAAATACCAATATTTTACGAAATGTCAGTTTAGGTTTGTTTTTTGTATAATTTCATTCTTTTAGGGAGTTTTGAAATTTGATATCACTCTGGAAGGAAAAATTCAAGTTTTTGGCAACACTGGAATACCCTAGATATTACAAAATATCAGTTTAAGGGTCCCCCCACCCCAAAATGTTGGTCTTTTAGGGGTGTTTGGCATCACTCTTAGGAGAGAAAAATGTTAGTGTTAGCAGACCCTGCTTGTAACGGTACAGTCATAAGTTCAACAGTGAACCATTTTCAGCTACAGTCGACTCTCGATAATTCGTAATTTAAGGGACTACAGAGAAGAATTATTAAAAGTTTGAATTATAAGAGGAAAGAAAAAAAATTCGAATTATCGAGAGTCGACAGTATTTACCCGTAAATGATTTGAAAAGAGGAAATAAATGTGAAATTATAGGGACGGGTGACACAATCAGACCAGGCTCAACCTGCGGTCAGTTGGTACAGTTTCCAATGGCGGCGCTAGTGGCAAAAGCTTTGTACGGCAGTTCCCATTGCCGATTGCGAGAGCCATTGGAGATTCCAACGACCAATGGAGATCTTCCTGGAGATCAAATGGCGCCCTTGAAGCTCCTAGACTCGACCAATGGGGACAACTCTTGAGCGACTTCTCCTTCTAGGATTCCTAGAAGGGCTCTTAGCCACGCCTCCTCTCAACTATTTTTGTGCACAACTACTAGTCAATTCATGAAAGCAAAATTTCGCTCTAATTACTTCTACAAAAATCAATTCTAATTGTCTATAGTAATATACACTAATTTTTGGTACATATCAGCCCACAAACATTAATCTACCTACTTTATTATAGTACTTTTTTAGTTTTCTCTATAAATATCTTGAAAAATTTTGATGAAATTTAATATTCTTTGTAAAGTGAAGAAGGGGTCAGTAGCAATTCACAGACGAGATGAAACTAAAACTCAAAGAGATTGGATTCCATAGCCCATCCAGACAAGGGACGCAGTGAGGAACGCCAAGTTTTCAAACTATCCGTATGATATTGAACTCACATCTGAAAAAACAGTTGCAGTTGAAGAAGGACTTTGATGATGAGGAGACCAAGTCTTCCGAAACTAACAGTCTCGAAACAGAATAGCTCAATATATATGGGAGGCCTAACATCAATCTCGACGTATACATGTGTGACATGTTTCATTTGCATCAAGCAGAAGGACATTTGTTTCCGCTTTTGTTTCTCTTTTGTGAAGATCAACAACTCTGAAACTACTCTTCGGCAAACACAACAAAACTTTTCAGATTCTGGAAACTCAAAGGGGAGGTTGCATACAAGAGTCAATAATATGTTTTCTTTGGATTATTAGTCCATCATCAGGGGTTTGCAGTTTTAACCTGTATGAACTCCTGATGATGGTCACTAACAATCCGAAATTATCTTGAGTTTGTATCAACCTAACTTTGAGTTTCTATTTCATTCACTGTGAAACTACACACCTTTTACTTTATTAATTAATATCATGTTTCACCTAAAACCTACACCACTTTCTCTAAGTAAAAAGAAATTTAATATTCTAATCAACTACCTTGAGGACCACAAAAAAGGTTATATAAAGTTTTTAGTAAAATTATATTTTAAAGTACTTTACCCTAGAGTAAGAATTTTTTTTTAATTTTTTAAAATGTATTCATCTGATCGATTTACTATAGCTGATCATGGTCTAAACATCAATAATGGAATGTACAATAACATTATTTCTCTAACATTAGACAATAATCGATTTTTGATTTTATGTCAACATGGACTTCAAATAGTCATCTGATTAATAATAAAGGAATAAACATATTAATATTTCAAATGTTTTTCGTTAAACTCTAGCAACGATCTGTTGCAGTTTATTTATTTAATCAAGTCATTGACAAATATTTTTTGGTCACAAACTATTAATTTTATCTACGGTATATTTGATTTGAAAGGAAAAATATTTCAAAACTTCCAATATTTTTTTCAATTTCTCACCCTTCCCTTGTAGCACAATGTTTTAAATTATATAGTAACTATATATATTCTATATAGGATCTATATAGTTATTATATAGTTTAAAACATTGCAATATTAGGTTTATCTTATTTTAAATTATCCATAGAGTTTTCGTAGAATGGTAATTAATTTTTATTATTATTTAATACCAGGTCTCTCCAGAAATCGGATACCAGAAGCCCTTCAGAATCTCAACAGGTTTCAACGTATGTATTACAAAATTTGTTTTGCTTATTTTCTAGATGGTTCGCATGACTTTTAACGAAACATTTTTCTTCTAATCTCTGTATTCTTGAATGAATTAAAACATTCATTCAAAAACAACTTAAAGTATACTTAATCTAAATACCTCTTGTACCAACTTTTGGTATTTATTATTTTTAGTTTAAGCAAGTTAATAAATTAAATCATATCCGGCTCTTCTTTCCATGCAGATATCTACGAGTAAATTATAACTCTAGTACATTTGACCATCAGTCATTATATATATAATAGCCCAGATTAATTTGCAGCAACGCTAACGTAATGATCCCGACAGGGAGCGCTGATGCCATCAGTATATTTGCGGTATTTTTTGCGGCAAATTTGAAATATAATCGTAATTTGGACTCGAATTTTGAAATGAAAGACTCCAATTGATTTTAAATTAAGAAACATTAAATATATTGATAATTATTTCTCCTCCTCGACCCCCTCACCACTCAAAAATTAAATATACAATTTGCTTTTCTTTGCGCACAGAAGAAGAAATTAATCACATCTTATTTGATTAAAGTTTAAATTTTTATTTAAATCACACATGATTACTTTATAATTATTTATTGAAACAAATAATTACAATTTTAATACGACGTTTCGATCGACTTATTCTGCGATCGTTCTCAAGTATGAGTACCCACTCCGATTATAGGTTAACTGAGTCAATCATGTTTATCTGGGCTCAAAGCCCAAATATACCGACGGCATCAGCGCCCCTGTCGGATTGAGCATTACATGTTTTTAAAGATTATAAAAAGCAAAAAAATTATATTGACAAATCAAATGATAATAATAGCAATAATAGTACATAACAATTAATTCACTATATCAAGAATGTTATAGTTTACATCGTTGGATTTTTTAATATAAGGTACATTTTGTATATTAACATATTTTTACATGAAGTTAGCAACCCTGACATCTGTAAGTTGGCACGGTATTCAAAAATGTTTTGATAATTAAAAAGTTTTTTAGAAATTCTAAAAAGCATTTCTTTAAACTTATTCTTTACCAAACATTTTTGATAACTTAAGTTACCTTATCAGGTAGATTACATGGATTACATGGAATAATAAAAATATGTTAATATACAGAATGTACCTTATATTAAAAAATCCAACGATGTAAACTATAACATTCTTGATATAGTGAATTAATTGTTATGTACTATTATTGCTATTATTATCATTTGATTTGTCAATATAATTTTTTTGCTTTTTATAATCTTTAAAAACATGTAATGCTCAATCCGACAGGGGGCGCTGATGCCGTCGGTATATTTGGGCTTTGAGCCCAGATAAACATGATTGACTCAGTTAACCTATAATCGGAGTGGGTACTCATACTTGAGAACGATCGCAGAATAAGTCGATCGAAACGTCGTATTAAAATTGTAATTATTTGTTTCAATAAATAATTATAAAGTGGTCATGTGTGATTTGAATAAAAATTTAAACTTTAATCAAATTAATCACAAAAATAAAAGCTTCAACAGCTTCATTACTAATAAACATCTTATTTGATTTATATATTATTTGTTTATTTTTTAATAATTTGCCACTTTTTTATAATTTTTTTAATAATCTAAATTTTGTTATTCTTATTTTTTTGATTTTTACAAAATTGAACGACTTAAGACACGCATGCCCATATGAGTTTCTCATGGCAATACTGGATGCAGAGCAGCCTATCATACAAACAACACCTGATCTCTTTTAAATATTTGGAACCTTGTATCGATTATCGATCCCAAATTTAAAAAAAATGATATAATATAATTCTCCTCCTCACACGATCCCACTTATTTAAATAAATCTATTTCCAAACAAAAAATATCACAATGCTGTAGATTATAGAAAAGAAAATACTTCCAGATTCATATCTAGAGCCTCATTTCTGTAGCTGATTTTATTGTTGAGTATTTTTCAACAACAACGTCACTAGAAAACACGGAACGATAATTCGATAAATAATAATATTAACGGTAAACGGTACACGATAAAACGATACGAAAAATTTTTAAGAAAAAAATAAAAACCGACTTCAAAAAATTAAATGCAACAAATAAAATACACTAAAAGATATAAAATGGTTATTATCTTATTTAGTTACAGCTAAACGACGAAATATTAACATGAAATTACTTTTTGAAGTTGGTGCCAAACATATACCTTTTATGAATCGCACTCGACGGATCATACTTAGTACGTTTGGAGGATATGCTCGCTTATAGGTATAGTTTGTTTGGTACCGACTTCAAAAAGTAATTTCGTGTTAATATTTCGTCGTTTAGTTGTAACTAAATAAGATAATAATTATTTTATACCTTTTAGTGTATTTTATTTGTTGCATTTAATTTTTTGAAGTCGGTTTTTTATTTTTCTTAAAAATTATTTTTATTTTCTCTTTTAGTGATGTTATTAATAGTGATCATATCATCAGAACTTGACCAAATTAATATGACACCATCCCTAAGACACCCCCTTTCGGATAAAAAAGAACCATCGAAATCGGTTCATAAACAAAGAGGTTAGGTCTAAACAAACCTAATAAAAAAGGTCTAATACCTATGAAAAAAAAATCGAAAAAAAATGGGACCAATCGGAAGCTAGACTGGACCCAATGCAAAAAAATTTTTCAAAATCGGTTGACAATTGGCGGAGATATGAGGTAACATAGGCACAAAAAAAAAAAAAATCAGTCGAATAGAGAACCTCCTCCTTTGTTTGAAGTCGGTTAAAAACAGAGTATAAACAGAGCCTTCACTTCACGACACCTTGCCAACCCGACACATATGATGATTCTCTTCCACGTGCACTCGCTTCCACGTCATCGAGTCTGTCCTACTCGACTCTAGTTCTCTCTTCTGACACTAGGCTCCCGGAATATAACCGCGGCGAATTTATTTTGGTTACAGTGTATGTTTATTTGCATCAAGCAGAGGACAACCTCTTTGTTTCTCTTTGTGAATCAACAACTCTGCTATTCTCGGCAAAACAAAAACTTTTCAATTGGATTAAAATTATTTCTAGCTTGTGCATATATTTATTGTCCAGTAGAAGTCTATCCCGTATAGAAATGGATAAATTTTCGAAATATGTTTTTTATATATATATTTTTGAAAATATATTAAAAATATAAAATTTTTGTGTTAAATTTATATAAAGTTTATGTTTTCTATATATTCTTAAAATAAAATTATTTTTATGTTGCTCTAGTATAAATTTTATATAAATTTAAGACAAAAATTTTATATTTTTAATATATTTTCAAAAAATATATAAAAAACATATTTCGAAAATCTATTTATTTCCATACGAGATAGCTATAATAGTAGATATTTATTTATTTAATTTATTATCTATATAATATTATTTTTGTCATTTGATTAAAAAAAAAAAAAATCAACGTTTCCTCCACAGTTGATTATTTTTTTCATAATATCAATTTTATTTGTCTCGTTGGCAGATAAATAAAAAGCTTTATAGTCTCTCTAATATGTCTGTCCGTCTGTCTGTCCCTCCTTTATATTAGGTCGTTTCAGATTTTATTCTTTTAATTTTCTCTTATATGACATTCGCAAATCCCGAACAATAGAAATCAATTTGATTTTGTTTATTAATTTTCGAAAGAGGGTGTGTATGTGTGTGGTGTGTGTGTGTGGGTGTGTGTTGAGAGGGTTTCTTGCTTGTCTGTGGTGGGTTATGGGTTAAGGGTGGGTTTCATCCCGGGCGAGAGGGTGCATTTAATTCCCACTCTGTGCTCTCTCAATTGTCGTTCCGGAGTTTATTATTAAACTCAGTACTACATTCTATTGCTAAGTCACTTGACTGGTCATTTCCCTTAAATTGAAAAAAAAATCATTCAATTTTTTAAAAATTCATTTTTTTTTTTTTATGTATTTCAAATCAAGAGCTCTCGGATTCATATATTGTTAAAGTGCCAATAAGATTTTAATCAAAAATTATTTAACCAGCTGCGAAACCCGATTTCGGCGGGCATCTTCCTGTCCAGGGGGCTAATTTAAGCTATTAGATCTTCGAGCCTTTTCTCATTCAAAAATGTACGAAAAAAGAATTTTCAATTAAACAAAAAATAAGCTGACATGTTCTGATGTGGCCACCCACTTGACTTTATCATACAACCTGGCCCCTCACTTACATTAATATTTAATAAAATTATTTATAATCATGTAGGGGTGGGGGAGGGGGGGTTAATTTTTGTATTTTTTAACTCCTAGGGACCCACTGATTATGTATACAAAATTTGGTTGTGTTTGGTAAATGGCCAAGATTTTCATTTTTTGACCCTGCACCCCCCACCCCCCATTTTGGGCGGTTAGTTTTTGCATTTTTAGACTTCTGGGGACTCACTGACGATTGTAACGATTATAAAATATTCAATTAAATTTCAATAAATTTTATTTGTCATGAACTATTAGTGGGTTTGAAAGTTAAATAAGCTGACGTGTTCTAATGTGGCCATCCACTTGACTTTACCATACAATTTGGCCCCTCACTTATATTTAATATTTAATAAAATTATTTATAATCATGTAGGGGAGGGGGCTAGTTTTTGCATTTTTAGAATCCTGGGGGCCCACTGATTATGTACAAAAAATTTGGTTGAGTTTGGTAAATGGCCAAGATTTTCATATTTTGACCCTCCACCCCTCCCATTTTGGGCGGTTAGTTTTTGCATTTTTAGACTTCTGGAGGGCTCACTGATTATGTATACAAAATTTGGTTGAATTTGCTCAAACGACCTAGATTTTTAATTTTTAACCCCCCCTCCACCCCCTTTAATTTTGGGTCGATATGCACTAAAATCTAATCAGCTCTTAATCTCATTGGACCAAAACTACCTGTGAAATTTGGTTTCGATATTCACACTAGTTTTTGAGCTAGCTCGTCCACAAATTTGGTAACGCACAGACTAACTAACTAACTGACATTTTGACAAGACAATCATTATCTCGAAAAATATAATTTTTTCGATGTTCACTTATTAGAGCTTTTTTGTTGAGTAAACTCAACCAAATTTTGTATACATAAGCTGTGGACCACTAGAAGGCTCGAAATGCAAAAAACAACCAACCAAAATGGGGGGGGGGTGCAAAAAATAAAAATTCTTGCCTTTGGAGCACATTCAACCAATTTTTGTATTATTTATATATAACAATAATTTCTTCAAACCCACTGACATATTCTAACTATTTATTTTTTGTTTTATTTATTTATTCTTCCCAGTCTATTTATTTATTTATTTTTATTATTTGGACGACATTCGTATTGTCTTTTTTTTGTTATTATTATTATTTTGTTCTTGGTGGCAGCATACTAAGGTGTCACACCGTTCTGCTGTGGCCACACCCTAAGCCACTCAACCGGATTCTGAGTGGGAGGGTTGGAGGGCTATAAGGGGGGATGTGGAGGCCCTTTAAAATAATCTGTGGGCCTCTGAGAGCCAGGGGGTGGTGGTCCAGGTGGCGTAGTCCCTTAGCTAGTAAAATGGCGGGCCTCGCAGCTAGTATATACTATTAATAATCCGCTTAACGACAACACGCCTGATTTGCGTTTTTTTTTTCTAAAATGACCATACGTACGTAATTGATAGCTTTTAATTTTTATTGTCATAAAAAATATGCGTACCTATATGATTTATTTTCAAGGGTATATACATATATATTTAATTTATTTTAGACCATTACCCCCATTTGCTTGCTAGTTTAATTATTTGTGTGTTGTGTGAATTTTAATAACTAGACATATACATATATAGATAAATAATTACTTCTCTTTCTGGTAGTGTTTGAAAACCACAACTTTGATGTTCTCTAGCTTTAAAAGCCACAATTTCGAGACATTTATTAATGCTTTTAGATTTAACCATTACGAAATTGAAATTATTATTTAATGCCACCCGTTGAAGATTTTAACTAAAAGAGTATATTCATAATACATAAAATATTTTAATCAAGCGTAGAATAAAATAAGAGATTCTGTAAATTAATAAATTATTTATTATTCGTCTTCTGCACTAGTCGATAATATATTTTTAACAGCTGCGAAGCCCGCCTTCGCCGGACATCTTTCTGGCCAGTGGGTTGGGGTCACAGCCCAATGAAGGGTACCATCTGGGAAACCCAATGGGTTCCAGGAAGGGCTTACAATAAAATTTAAAGGTATAACCCAACTGGGTTTTGATTGGGATTTCCCAACTGGACCACTATTGGGATTGGCCAGTTGGATCCCAAGTAGGGTTAGCGTCACAACCCAGTGGGTTCCCGGTAGGCCTGACAATAAAATTTCTAGTCTGGTGGGATACTCCCCCTGGACTCTGTACTGGATTTTAAATTAATAATTTAAATTTTCTAATTTTAATTCATTTTATTTGCCATTAGCTATTACTGAGTTTTAAAAATAATAATTTAAATTTTCAAATTTTAATAAATTTTATTGTCTATTAACTATTGGTGGGTTTTAAAAATAGTAATTTAAATTTTTCTAATTTTTTATAAAATTTTATTTGACATTAACTATTAGTGGGTTTTAAAATAATAATTTAAATTTTCTAATTTTAATAAAAATTTTAGTTTGTCATGAACTATTAATAGCGGGTTTTTAAAAATAATAATTTAAATTTTCTAATTTTTGTAAGAAAATTTATTTTATTAACTATTAATGGAGTTTTAAAATAATAATTTAAATTTTCTAATTTTTTTATAAAATTTTATTTGCCATTAACTATTAGTGAGTTTTAAAAATAATCATTTAAATTTTCTAATTTTTAAAAATTTTATTTTCTATGAACTATTAGTAGTGGGTTTTTAAATTAATAATCACTTTAAGAGTCGTCTGCTAAGTTGATTTATAAAATATCTATTTGCAATTGACTATTAGTGAGTTTTGAAAATGTTAATTTAAATTTTCTAATTTTATAAATTTTATATGTCATGAACTATTATATAGTGGATTGATTATTATTAAGTATAAATACCTATAGATAGACTAAGAAGTTTGATGTTAATTTTTTAAAATTATAATTTTTCCTGATAATCTAATAATCTTATCTTATTATATTAAACGAGCAATTCTTATATATATCTATATATAGAATCGGTTTCTCGAAAGCGGCTCTTGTACAATTTGGATGAAATTCAGGGGTTATGGAGTTTTTGTGTTGGACATTCGATCCATCTCGGTCTCATCTTCGGCTAAGTTGTTTTTGATGGGTTTGTTATTAATTGAAATAATTATTCACACGTTGTTGTGTGAATAAAAATATATAATTAAATTTTTTAATAAATAATTGGTTTTTAAATTTTAAATCCCACTAATAAATCATTACAAATATTATTATAAATATATTAAAATTCGACAATTTAATTAATTAGATAGCTAGTTCAAAAAAATTGTCATTTAAATAAAAAAATTATTTAGAGGTTTTGAAGATGGAGATGTAGAATTTAATGGTGAATTGATGGAAAGGCTGCCCAAAGACAAAGAAAAATACTAATTCAGATTGAATTGGTATTGAATTTTTGACGTTTCCATTATTATAGGTAACAATTGCTGAAGACATGGAAGAATCGACTTAAAACCAGGTCTCACTTTTGGGAAATTTTTTTTTGATGTGTTTTTTAATGAATCTAATTATTAACAGGTGGTTTTATCAAAATAAAACAAATGGTTGATTAAATCAAAAACAAACACATGCATTACCAAGCATCGCTCGGTGTTCCAGGTACTAATTGTTTATTTAATCAACCACTGGTTTTATTAGTCTCTAGATCCAAGCAATTCCAGCAATGTTAATTCTAAGTTTGCTTGTCTGTCTTCACTGGGGCAAAAACACACCGGGTTAAATTTAATCAAAGATACTCTACTTCTATAATATTTATATTAAAATTCAAAATTTGTTTTGGCAGAAACAAATGTGTGTGTGTGCTTAGAACTGCAAAAATAAATAAATAAATAAATTATAATTTCCGTCATTTTGCAACACTCGAGTTCAGTGTTTGTTCAGTTAATTATATCAAAACTTGGTTATTTCTTAACATAGTAAATAAACTTTATATTTTATTTTGCAAAGGGGGGGGGTTCTTGAATTAATGATACCTACTCTGTTGATATTACAATTAATTATGTGTTTACGTATGTATGTGTAATTAGAGAAATTTGAAGACTCGTTATGTTAATGAAAATTTCGAATACCTACGAAAATATCAGCTTAAAAAGGTTCAATATACAAGGTGACCAGTATCCGATTATACAGGGTGTCTGGTAGCAGATTTATATTTTCAAACTTAAATAAAAAACGTAATAATTGACATAAAGTTTTATTAAGAGCATTGAACGAAAGAATAGAAATGCGGATTTTATTTTTTAAAGAGTATGTCATCTAGATGTCTTCCGTCGAGTTCTTTCTTCTCTTTCGCCTGGCCACGAGAATTTTCGAAAAAAATGGTCCAATTATCTCATGCGTGGATAAGGCACACCAAATAGTTACCATGGGGCAATGCAATGGTTTTTGATGTTTCAATCGAGGGTTGTGGGTTGTTGAAGACCAGTAACGGCAGTTTTGCTTGTTGACGTGGCCGTTTAAGTGAAAATGAGCCTCGTCGCTCCAAAAAATGGGATTTACGTAAGAATCATTACTCTTAAAAAATGTCTGGACAGCGAACGCGCAATGCTCACTCGACCACTGCGACATCGTGACTGACAAATCCGCACAAACAATAATTCCAACGGCACCACCCTCCCTCCACACCGTTTATTACTTTTTAAAATAATCGTATTTAAAAATATAAATTTGCCACCAGACACCATGTATTAAGTAGGTATTCTTGACTTTTATTCTTCTAAATCTTCTTAGGGAAGTTCGGGACAGCTTAGATCTATCTGGTTGATCTTCGAAAAAATCTTTTGTATTTCTGCAGGGTGACAACCTCTAAATACTAAATTTAATGAATTAAAATGATGTGTCTTCTGCTGGAATTATAAATAAAATTTAATAATTCTATTAATAGCAAAAGATTAGTTGAAATATTAGATGAAATATGTCTTCCGAAACTTAGGGTAAAATAGGGGGAGTTTTTGAAAAAAACAAACATTATCTGTATAAACTAGCCTAGACCCCCTGTAGTAGATTTCGCATAAGAAGCAAATTGATTGCTCGACTAAATCTACTCCCTCATCCCTCTCATTTAAAATAATATTTCAATAAACTCTGGCAATATCATATATGGGTTATGGGTTAATAATTTGAAACCATTTTTCTTCTCTAAAATTAAAACATAATATTACTTTTTAATAGTGATTTATGAATAATCCCGCCCGCCGCTTTCGATTGTATAATTGCATTTAATATTTTATTGTGTATGGTATAATATTATAGTAGTATCACAAATATCCCCCAATTCAAATCGTTTACAAACCACAATATATAAAACAATCCATTTCACTAATAAAATGATAAATAAATTTTAGAACTTTATTTATGTTCTTATTTTTTTTTTCCAGGTAAATACAATAATATATATACTTTTAAAAGGTCAATGTTATATTACTTTGATTTAGTAATTTTTTTTTTATTATATTTTTTTTCCAAACTAACTAGTTCTTTACATTGATAAGTTCACTTCATGATAAATAAATATTAATTAATTATGGTACTATGTGAAGTTAGAAATAATAATATATTAACTAATTAATTGATTCTAATTAGGTTGCCATGGTAACTTGTTTATTATTATGAATATAGAAAATAAACAAACATGTTTTTTGTTCTAACTAAAGGCCGGTTCAGGCGGAGCTTTTTCTCTTACTTGTTCGACTAACTGTAAATTTGGATGCATAGAGGGGGTCGAAATGACGTCACTCCGGACTATCTTATTAGCATGCTTGCTTGATTCAAAAGATAGACCATGTTCTAAAATAAAGTTAAGCTACTTGATGAGATGTAGTAGCAGCCAATCGGAAAGCTTTATTTTATCACGTGGGTGACACGTGCATTGGCAGAATATATCAGCTGATATTTTGGTTCTCAATGTTCAACTCTTTACTGCAATGAATAAAGAGAATATGCCTTCCAAATTCCAAAAGTGGACTCAAGACCAAATTGAAATATTAATTGATGCCTTTAAAGATGAACACTGTTCATACAAAATTAATGACTCCACCTCTGAAGTGATTGATGTTCCTTCAGGAGTCCCCCAGGGCTCCCATTTGGGACCTCTCTTATTTCTATAGTACTATACTTGAATTAATTTCTGAAAAAGCCTCGTGTGAACCCAACAGGCGAAAAATCAGCCTGAAGTAGCTTCAAATTGCAAGTAGGGCGAACAAGTTAGGAGCAAGTAGCAGAAAAAGTCTCGTGTGCACCAGCCTTAATATACCAGGGGTGTCCAAACTTTTGGCTTACTCGGGCCACATTTGAAAAAAAAATGTTTCGGCTTAGATTAAGAGAAAGGGTGGGGTGCGTAGATGTTAGGGTTTTTAAGGTTTGAAGGTTGTGTCAGAAAATTTGCAGGTACAAAAAATATATATAATGAAAACGGATCGTTAAATAGGCCTGAAATGGTGATTACTTTCACGGAAATCTTGAATTTTACTCCAGATTCAAAATTTAAAATTAGCACTTATTTTTCGAAAACTTTTCGGTAGATTTCTTATTATTTTCGAGAAACAAAATTATCAGGCCTAATTGTTATATCTTTTATACATATAAATCTAAAATTAGAAAAAACTTTAAATAAATAAATTACAAATAAATTGAATTGATTTATTTATAAGTTTTTTTTTTAATTTTCCTGATTTTATCATTCTAGCCACTGAGGAAGTCAAAATAAATTGACGAAAAACGTCTGGCCCATATTTAATAAAAAAAAAAAAAAAACTCTTGTGTTTTTAAATTTATCCAATTCCCTACTATTACTGTTACTACTACTAATAATAATAATATTAGTTCAATAAATAATTAGGTAACTACATTGAGGAACATAACCTGACAAAACATATTGTTGTCTGTCTACTAAATTCCTTACTATCAATTTTGAATTAATAAAGTAAAGGGTGTGTAGTTTCACAGTGAATGAAATAAAAATCAAGAGGTTTATACAAATTCAATATATATTTCGGATTATTAGTCCATCATCAGCATAATCCAAAATATATTGAGTTTGTATAAACCTCTTTGAGTTTTATTTCATTCACTGTGAAACTACACTCTCTTTACTTTATTAATTAATATCATGTTTCACCTAAAACCTACACCACTTTCATTAAGTAAAATCAATTTTGAAATTTAGACGTTTAGTGTGTAGTACCTGGAGGCACCGAGCGATGCTCGGTAACTTCTGCCTTCAGCTAAAAGCTTTATTTTAATATTATTTTTAAATTAATTTAAAATTCGGATAAAAAGGTCGTTTTTGATTTGAGAGCCGTTTTCAAATTAAGAAAAAATACAAAAATATATAATATTCGCCCGCTTCGTCAAGGCCTTTGAGAATAAAGGATTAACCCGACCCATTGTCTGCCTGGGTACAAAAGTAAAAGGGAAACCTTTTTTAAACCCTAAGAATGGGATTTGTCTACCTGAGAATAATTAATTTGATTACGAAAAAACCCATCAAAAACAATTTTGTCGAAGATGAGACCGGGACAGATCGAATTGTCACCCGAAAAACCCACCAACCCGTGAATTTAATCAAAATTGGTAAAGCCGTTTTCAAAATAGAACTAGGATACAAATATATATACAAACAAATATATATATATATATATAAATAAATATACAATTTTTGCTCGTTTAATAATAGTAGATAAAACCTATATTTATTATAATTGGCTTCGGCGACGTCGCTGACGTGATTATTTTAATTTTAAAACCCACTAATAGTTTATAACAAATAAAATTTATTAAAATTAGAAAATTTAAATTCTTATCTTAAAACCCACTTCGTAGACCAGGTGGAGTAGGCGTGGCTAATAAATAATAAACCAATAGAAGGATTTTACTCAGGCTAACAATTTAACAACATTGATTATATTATTATTACATTTTTATCTTCTACTTAAGGTGAGTGAATTGATACACTAAGCAGGGGAACAAGTTTAGAACAAGTTCTAACTTGGTTTTCATCGCTACATACCCTATAACCAAATCTAGCCTTGAGGGTTCTATAAGACATTTTAGTCAACTTGAAGTAAGAGAAATTGGAGTTCTCAATGAAGAGGGCAACCAGGCAACCAGGCAGGCACATAGATTAACTTAGAAGAAGTAGTAGGTAGAGGGGATTCTCAGGGATTCCCTTCAAAAACAACTTCGGAAACGAGTTTAGAGCTAAGTGAGTGGTGATTCTAAAAGATTAAATCTAAATTAAGAAAAAACAAGCCGAATTAAAAAGAAAAGTAGATGGTTTTAAAAAAATAGTCAAGTTTGCTGAAAAGCTTCTTTTTAATAAGATGGTTAATCTCTATCTTAATTAAAAGTAGGCACACATCTTAGAAAGTGGGAGTTTATTTTGTATTTAACTTTTAATTTACTTTTCAAAGATTTTTACTTTACCATGGTTAAGGTATTGTAAACGTTCATGAAAAAAGTGTTGTTTTTTTTGCGTGAAATATCTCAAAAACATTTAATAGGTTATTTAGCTATTAATAGGGTTTATTAGATGTTTGAAATATTTTGATGGTAAGAAATACTTACTTGTTTATTTATTTTAATCTGCTTCGTGGTGGTGTAATTCAGTGGAAATCTCTTTGTTCTAAATTTGCTAGGATTATTTTAATAATTTGAACTTTGATACTTTACTTTAAAATTGTATGTATATCTATAGATATATTATATTAGACTTGAATATTATATATATGACAAGATCAGGATTATTATAATTATTATTAATTATATGAGAAGGAAAGTATAATAGAATTGCATGGAAAATTGCATTGAGGAATTGATGGAGTAATTTTTTGATTGAAAAAAATTGTTTTGAATTGAAGTGTGTTGATTTGAAATTGAGGTGTAGGAATTGGTTGAATTGAAGTGCCTTTTTGAAGTGTTGTGATTGGAAGGTATAGTTTGGGTTGAATGGAAGTGTCTGGTGTGTGGGCCGTGTTCCGTGTTTTTCGATAGACTCCCTCCGTTTTCCCTCTACTCTCCTCGCCTGGGACCATGTGTTGTAATAGGCCATTCTTGATTGGTTGCTTGATTGTTTCTCCTTTTTTTTGCATACGATGGAGATGTCATTCTTGGTAACTCTTTCTTTCCATCGTCTCGATTATTGAGCTGCTCTATTTAAAGTATAATCTATTTCTAATTGCCTTTTCCATGAAACCATCTTTAAATATCTAAATTATATCGATTATAAATAAAAAATTATATTTTACTAGTTAATAATATCAAATTGCTTAATTATCATGGATTAAAAAAAATTATAAAATTAAAATTATTGAATTTAAATCTCTTAAAAAAGATCTCGCTAACGAATTTGTGTTTTTCTCTATATAAATTTCCCTACAATGTAGGATACATTGTGGAAAGGAGATGACACTGAGGGAGTGATCATCAACCAATCGACTTGATTGGGGAATAATGGAATTGAAATAATTATCGGAAAGAGGTTTTTTTATCTAATTAGATTTTTCCTCTTATTAAAAACAAGGACTAAAGATGAATAAGGACACTCGATGGTGGAGAAGTAATCTCCGGAATCGAAGCAAAAATACAATGTATACATTAATTAATGTAAAATAATTGGTTTAATAAAATTTAAAAAAAAAGGATACATTGTAAACGGTTCAAACAAAACTGCAAAAAAATCGATCCACCAATAAAAATTTTATTAAATAGTAAATCATTTTAATTTTTTTACAAGTAGCCATACATTATTGAAATTATTGGTTATTGCAAGTGTACTAGCCACTTATTGTTGACTTAACCCTTGATTAATTAGGCACACAATTTGAACTGCTTGAACTTCAGAAATATATCCATTTTGTATATTTTATCTTTCTATCAATGATGTGCTTAATTCAAAATTATTCATTTTTACTTTACCATACAGAGTATGGTCAAGTATTGTAATCGTGCATGAAAAGTGTTTTTTTTCCTTCTTTTTTTCAAAATATCTAAAAAACGGCTTAAACTATTTCGATTAAAAAAATTGAGCGAAACCATGGCATTTCGGTCTACAAAAAAGCTCTAATAAGTGAAAATTTCCAGATAATAATTGATTTGTCAAAATGTCTGTTAGTTAGTTAGTCTGTGCGTTACCAAAATTGTGGACGAGCTAGCTCAAAAACTAGTGTGAATATCGAAACCAAATTTCACACGTAGTTTTGGTCCATTGAGATTAAGAGCTGATTAGATTTTGGTGCATATCGACCCAAAATTAAGGGGGGTTGAGGAGGGATTAAAAAATAAAAATCTAGGTCGTTTGAGGAAACACAACCAAATTTTGTATAAATAATCAGTGGACCCCCAGAAGTCTAAAAATGCAAAATCTAACCTCCCAAAATGTGGGGAGGGGGAAAATAAAAATCTTGGCCATTTACAAAACTCAACCAAATTTCGTATACATAATCAGTGGGTCCCAGGAGTCTAAAAATGCAAAAACTACCCCCCCCCCTACATGATTATAAATAATTTTATTAAATATTAAATATAAGTGAGGGGCCAGGTTGTATGGTAAAGTCAAGTGGATGGCCACATCAGAACACGTCAGCTTATTTTACAAGTAACCATACATTATTGAAATTATTGGTTATTGCAAGTGTACTAGCCACTTATTGTTGACTTAACCCTTGATTAATTAGGCACACAATTTGAACTGCTTGAACTTCAGAAATATATCCATTTTGTATATTTTATCATTCTATCAATGATGTGCTTAATTCAAAATTATTCATTTTTTTGAAATTTTAAATAGAATTTGATCTTTTATTAAAATTTTATTTAAAATGTAAAGTGATATTGAGAAAGTATAATAATTTGTAATTGTATCTTTTAATTTAATTTCACTTATTTTTTTTTTTTTTTTGTAAAATTCAAAAATTATCAACAATATTTATTGAATATGTTAGTTTAAAAGTTAATGGAACAAATTATATGAATATTTGTAACAATTTTAAAAATAATCTACTATTTAAAGAAGTTTTTATTAGTGGGTCGATTTTTTTTGCACTATTTATCTATCGGTTGCTTTATTTTAATTGGTTTTGCTTTGTTTTTTTGTTTTATTTTTCAAATCCGAATATGTCTAAAATATCATCGATATATTCGGTGGTGGTTTTCATTTCATAAAAGAAAAACCTCATCCAAATTTAGTTCGGGAGCAAATAATGTAATATATAGACGCACACACACACCTATATATCTATATCTATATCTATCTTTTGATTCCATGAATTGAATCCCCACACACAGAATGAAATTGACAGATAGATATGACAGTCGAAGGGTTGGATTTATTTCTTATATTCTACCTAAGAGAGAGAGAGAAAGAGAGAAATATAATATTATATTTTTGTATATACCTTTTCAATTTTTCAACACACATAGAAAGAAAATTTTATGATAAAAAGGAAGCAAAAAAAAAATGAAAGATTCTTCCCCCTCTTTTATTATTGGATAATTACATCATTTTGTTTAGGGGGTTGTTTCGCTTGGTAGAGAGAAATAAATAGTAACTGTACAATGAAAAAACAATTTCTTTATAATAAATATATTGATAGAGTTGAGCAAATGAAAATCAAAACTACGTGTGGAATTTGGTTTTGATATTCAAACTAGTTTTTGAGCTAGCTCGTCCACAAAAATTTGGTAACACACAGACTAACAGAATATTTAGACAAAACAATTATTATCTAGAAAAATATAATTTTTTAGATGTTCACTTATTAGAGATTTTTTGTAGAGTGAAATTCCCTGGTCTAGCTCAATTTTTTGAATCAAAATAGTTTGAGCCGTTTTTAAGATATTTCGAAAAAATGAAGCAAAAAAACACTTTTTTCATGCACGATTATAATACTTGACCATATGACCATACCCTGTATGGTAAAGTAATAAAAATAATACTATAAGTATATTTTTGTATCATCATCATTGAGTATACAGTCCTAAGACTGGTTTGATGCAACAATCCGTCTCCACTCGACTCTGTCCCCCGCCAGCTGTTTAACCTCTCTAAATGTCTGCCATCCCATATCCCCAATTATTTGGTTGAAATATTCTAAGCTGGGTCTTCCCCTTCCCCTTTTCTTTCCCCCCATCCCCTAAGCAGTCCCACATGTCTCAGTGTGTGCCCCATCATCTGACCTCTTCTCTTCTTCAGACTCTTCCACAAGGTTCTTCTTTCTCCGATTCTTCCAAGAACTTCTTCATTTGTAATTTTATCCATCCATTTGATATTCCTTACCTATTCTTCTGTTGCACCACATTTCGAAAGCCTCTAATCTCTTTCTCTCCGCTTTTCTAATTGTCCAGGTTTCACACCCATACCCATAGCTATGCTCCATACATATGTCTTCAATAGCAACTTCCTGTTTTCTAAGCTGATTGAGGAGGAACATAGAGAGTAGTTTTTGTTTTGAATTAAACCCCATTTTTGCTTGGGCAATTCTTGATTTAATTTCGTTTTCGCTCCTCCCATCCCATGTTATTTTACTTCCTAGATAGCGGAATTCCTTAACTCCTTCTAGGTTAATTTTGATGCATTCCTGTCTCGTTTGTTCTTTTTTTGTACATACTAGGACCTTGGTTTTATTCTTGTTTATTTTAATTTTGATTTCTTCTATTAGGATTTGGTTAATTCCATTCAGGGCGTCCTCTAATTTTTGTATACCTTTTCAATTTTTCAATACACTTAGAAAGAAATATTTACGAAATTATTAAATTTACAAATGAAATAAGAGGAGAAAAAAAATGAGTGATTCTTTTATTATTGAATAATTACATCATTTTGTTTAAGGGGGTAGGGGGGCGGAAGGGGTTGTTTTGCTTGGCAGAGAGAAATAAACAGAAAAAAATCAGCCCTCTCTTTTTGAATATAAATTTGGCTTATGGAGCTTGGTGGAATATATATTTCAATCAATTTTTATTTGTGTCCGTGCGTCCGTCCGTCCGGCTATCTCTCTCTGGCCGGGCCGTATAGAGAGAGAGAACCAGGTTAATTATTAATCGGCGGGGTTAGTGGTTCGTATTGACAACCCTATCAATATACTGCCGGCTTTACCATTGATCAAAGCAACCCTACCACCACCACCACACCCTGCCACCCTTTCGCCCTCTACAAATATTGCCAGCGACTTTATAGAAAATTAATCTTCCAACAGATCCGACTTGCTGGACTTTATACCACCTATATATCTTCATACCACCTATTTACTTAATATGACTTATTAAAAATCATATTTATAATGAACAGATAATAGAAAATTGTATTTTTGAATTTAAGTTAGCTAATAAATAAATAAATAAATAAAATGTATATTAAGAGTTCAAATTTTATTAAAATCACACATAATTATAATTAAAAAATATTCAAGCTTATATAATTTCTTGTCGTAATTACGTATTATTCCATTTAAATACCCAACAATTAAATTTAACTATTCCACTATTTTAATCAAATAACAATATTTTCATAATTTACTTATTGGTGTTTGGTTCAAATAGCGGCATCTTAACTATTAATATATCTAGAGTTCCTGCGAAAATGTGAGAATACTTAAAATACGTATATCATTTTTACATAGGGAAAGTGTTGTAGGTTTTAGATGAAACATGATATTAATTAATTAAGTAAAGAGAGTGTAGTTTCACAGTGAATGAAATAAAACTCAAAGCGGTTTTGTACAGACTCAATATATTTCGCATTATTAGTCCATCCTCAGAAGTTTACCGATTAAAAACAGTTTTTAATGATGGACTAATAATCCGAAATATATTGAGTTTGTATAAACCTCTTTGAGTTCTATTTCATTCACTGTGAAACTACACTCTGTTTTTTTTTTTTTTTAAATGCAATCGAATGCAAGAAGGGGTGCACCAGTAAAGATGCAGCTCCTATGGATCTCGAAAGACCCTTGCATTACCGAAGAAATGGGAAAGTTGATTAAGTGAGAGGGTGTAGACGTAGGTGTCTATGCACCCCGGTTTTGAAGGTTTGAAGATTATAGGTGCTGGGAAAGATAGAGGCTGGGAGAGAGTTACAGTTCCTTGAAGTCATGGGGATATATGAATTCGCGAATGAAGTGGTCCGGCATTTTTCTAATTTGACCGCGAAAGAGTGTTGGGAGTCGGCAAAACGCGTGCTACGTGCAAAGCATCATTTGGGGGGGAATTATTGATTTTATCTCATCAGAGCACCTGCCGTGATAGTATCTATAGAAAAGAGAAAGGGCAGAGACATTTCTTCGATGTCGAGGGAGTCGGTGAGGGTAGAATCGTCAATTAGCCTGACGGCTCGTTTCTGAATTGCATCCAGGGTAGCAAGAGAGTATTTTGAGGCTCCTCTCCATAGATGAGAGCCGTATTCGAGACAGGGGCGGATTTGGGCCATGTAGATGGTGAGAAGTTGTGGGGGTTTGTAAAATCGCTTGGACCTGAATAAGAAGCCAATCTTCCTTGCTGCAGATTTCGCCACAGAGGAGATGTGTTCATTCCAAGACAGGTCAGATGCGACAGAGACGCCCAACATGGATAGGCTGTCACACATTTTCAGGGTATTCGAATCGAAGTGAATATCAGGGAAATTTTTATTTTCGCGCCTAGAAATTAGACAACATTTGGTTTTGTTTGCATTCGTTGGACCTTGGATATAAAACCATTCTCTAATAATAAAGTTCCAAAATACTCTGAGCTTCGAATGTCGGCTTTTTGAGCTGCTTAATTTAATTTTCTCTGAAACTTTTGATGTTCAATGATGCAAAGTCGAGTATCATATACATAATAGAATGAAAAATCCAAAACAAAATTCCATTTTTTGAAAATTCCATCGTGTAATATTATTTAATATTTATTAAGTACTTTTTCAGATTCAAATATATTTCTATATTAAATAACTTCCGTAAAGTTAGCACAATTTTCACAATTTGGATTCTCTCTCTTTATTTTTTTTAATATCATGCAAATTTTTAATTTGATTTAAATTTTCTCGTCGCTGCCATTCGGGGGGGTCTTTTCTAAGCCCCCCGGGGACCACTCTGATTCTGATTCGTAACTAACGAGCCACTTTTTTCACATCCTGTTGATTTCTCCTCTCTCTCTCTCTCTCTCTCTCTCTCTTGGTAATTTCAAATGGAAATTTCGAATTATGATCGAGGATTATATTTTTTTTTGGCCATTTGAAAATGATCTCTATATATCGATTAATCTAGAAAAGATGGATTTCCATAATCAATTTTTGACGGATATAGTATACATGGCGCAATGATCATGTTACACCAGCAGAGCTAGTGATTTTTTTTTTATAATTAAATCAATCCAGATGAATAAATATCGTTTAATCAGATTAAATTATTATTTTACTACACCCCCCCCCCCCCATGGACTCTGAAACGATTATAAAATAATCATTTAAATTCCCTAATTTTAATAAATTTTAGCTGTCATGAACTATTAGTGGGTTTTAAAATTAAAAAAGACGTCGTCGCGCAAGTCCATTATAATAAGTATAATTAGATATAAATAGATAGATTTAATGATTGTTTCGAAAACTGATTAGTCCTATTTTATGGGAAAACCCCCAAGAATCATAAATAAGGTCAGAACCCAAAATCTGTTCTCAGAGTGTTTCAAAATCTCTTAAAAATAATAAAAATTTATTTCGTGATTAACAAAATCGGTATAATTAGTAAATTTTTTCTGCAGCAATTTTTTGTATTTCTTCAAATGTGGTCCATGTAATCCAAACAGTTGGACACCCCTGATTTCGAGCTTTTTTTTCTTTTAATTCCTATTTTCAAAATGTCTCACTAACGGCAAACTATTTTGATAAATAAAAAAAATTAAGAGAATTTACAGCATTTCGGTCTACAATAAAACCTCGTATAATGACCATTTATATTTTTAAAGATATATTATTTTGTCAAAATGTCTGTTAATGATTGTGTGGTTGACTAGTGTATATTTTTAACCAGTAGGTGGTTATAACCCCTGTAGAATGGTATTTGATTTTGTAAATTTGTGATGGAATTTCTTACAATTATTTGTTATTTAATTTATTAAATGATATATTATATATTAACTAATTAATTGATTCTAATTAGGTTGCCATAGCAACAACAACAATAATGTAATTGTAATTGTTATTATTGATATCGAAAATAAACAAACATGTTGTTTGTTCTATGCGTATTGAATTAAATGTTTTTAATAACAATTTCGAATCAATTGGGCATTTCTGGAATATCTTATGTTTTTATTTCAATCTGGAATTATTTTCCTTTCTTTAATACTATATCTAATCACAAGTAACGGGATTCTTTCTTTTCTCTGCTTTCTTTTTAGACTTGAAATGCATTTCTTATTTCATTTCGAGTCAAACAGCCAACAGGGCAAGTGCGTAATCGTTGTCTTTTCTCTGTGTGGAGTGTATTGTGCATTTTGTTGTGATTACTGAACAACATTGTGGAGAATTATTCAAAATTTCATGTACAGAGAAACAAGGTAAACATTTAAATATAATAAAAAATTTTAAATCTTCTGCATAATTTGATTCTTAAAATAAATAAGCTGAGGTGGCCATCCACATGATTTATACCATACACCTGGCCCCTCTCTTATATTAAACATTTAATAAAATAATTTATCATTATTTACAACCCCCACCCCCGTCTAAGTTTTGCACCCATCAGCAATTAATAATATCTCCTTTAATTATAGGACTATTTTATCAGAAATATCACACATAGTAAATAATACTAACTACTAACTAACAGACTTTTTGACAAAACAATGAATACCTAGTAAAATATGATTTTTTGATGTTCACTCATTAGAAATTTTTTTTAGACCAAATCGGCATTGTTTTGCTCAATTTTTTAAATGAAAATAGTTCCAGCCGTTTTTGAGATATTTCGAAAAAATGAAGCAAAAAAACTACACTTTTTTAATGCACAAGGCTAAAACTTTTTGTGTGGATTGTCGCAAAAGAAACTCCTTAAAGGTATTAATTATATTGTCAAAATGTAAGTTAGTAATGGTGTAGTTGAGTAGTGTATATTTTGAACCAGTAGGTGGTCATAACCCCTGTAGAATTGTATTTGATTTTGTATATTTGTGATGGAATTTATTACATTCAGATGATTATTTATTTGTTATTCTATTTATTAAATAATATATTATATATTTACTAATTAATTTATTCCAATTAGGTTGCCATGGCAACAACAATGTAATTATTATTATTATTATTGATATAGAAAATAAACAAACATGTTGATCGTTCTATGAGTAATTCATTAAAAGTTTTAAATTTACTAATTATAATTAATAAAGATATTGTTTTAGTTTAGAAAGATGAAGCATTAAAATACAAAAAAAACAAAACATTTTTGGCTATTTTGTTTTATTTGCTCCAAAAAGAAGATAAATATACTCATTTTAGGGTAACTTTTTGATATATTTAAAGTTTACTATCTTCTAAGATTTTTATTATTTAGTATTCAATCTTGGTACATAGGTCTATTGTTGAAACATCTTGGAAGGGTTTTTTCATTTTTTTAAAATTTGACCCCTGTACCGAAAAAGTGAGAATTTTATATTTTGGGGTTTTAAACACAAAAGGATTTGTATCTTCTATGTTATTCAATTTATTGAGCTCCTATTTGAGATATGAGTGTCTTTTTCAAACTGCTAAAAAACAGTTTAGAACCGTTTTTTTTTTAATTCTGCCACTGGTAACAAGAGGTCCGCCGAGGGCGGGCGTCGAAGCTAATATATATATATACAAGGTGTTTCATAATAGAATTTCAATATTGAAAAATGTTACTCTGTGAATGATTTTAAGACAAAAAGTTCATATAACGCAAGGTCCGTTTTTGCTTTATTTTTGATATACAGGGTGATAAAGAATTTTTTTGAAAAATGTTTTTATTTTTTAATAACTCCGAATCAACATGTGATATTTTTATAAAACTTGCTGGATGTAAACTAGCTGTAGAGACACATATTTTGTAAAAAACGAATTTTTCAGTTTTAACTAGTAATATCCAAATTAATTTCACCCTTATTATTTTGAATAAAAAAAATAATACGTGACTCTTTTTATTCAAAAACAAAAATTATTTTATTAATGGTTTATTTTTTAATAAAAAAAGATCTCTTTACTTTTTTGGTATTACTTATGTATACCTACTTGTTAAAGAATTATTTCAAAAAGAGTATAAAAAGTACTTTACGTGCCAAAATATTTTATTTTCACGTACAGATAATTGTTCTAGATTTTTTTTACTGAAAAATAGTTCAAGATACGAAAAAAGTTAAGACATATTTTTTATTACAAAATGAAGCAGCATTAATTAATTAAACGATATGGCGCGCCCCTCTGCAAGTGACGCCCGGGGCATGATAGACCCCCTTGTCCCCACCACCAGCTCGCTACGCCACTGTAATTCCCGTTATAAAATATTTATCTATCTGATTAAAATTTGATTGAAATTGATATTAAGAGTGTATAGTATCTGTAATATGATGACTATTGAGCAATTTGGATGCTCAATAACCCTATTTGAATTTGATTGTGTGTTCTCAACTAAAACCATCAAGCCACTTGAACTCTCTAAACAGCAATTTACCGTGGTATATATTTATTTTCCATTGTAGGTATTTATATCTGAATGATTAATCGCTTAATAGCATCCGCTTTGTGAATATGTATTCAATCATTGGAGATTCTATTAACATATATCAATTGAATTTGTTGGAGGGGGGAAGGGGGTGCTTATCAGAACCACCCCTCCCCTCCTTTAGGTCTCATCCCTTAAAACGCCGTCCTCTTTTATTATAATGAAACTAAACCAAATATAATATAAGAACGTTTTATTTTTTAAGCAACTCGTCCGTGAAATAACTGTTCTACATAAAACCCATTTGATCATCTATTTAACGAGATGAAAATTCACCTCTACCACCCCCCACCCCTTTAGACCCCCTACTACTAATTGCCATGCCAATATTTTCATTGAGGCAGTTTTTTTTTTTTTTTTTTTTTAATGTCCATTACATTTTATATGCCTTCGGTCGACTTCACTTGATAATAAAGCATATATTAGTTAAGGGGCTCAAATTTATTTAAAAGTCATGGCCCAAATAAAAATTCCCTTCAATAATAAAATATCTCTTATAAAAGAGCTGTTAAGTTGAACGTTTATATGAGCGCTTATTTTACTGAAAAAGAAAAGAGAACCAAACATGTATAAGTAGGTACTATATACCTATATAATATTTCACTTAAATATTTCTTTTAATTATTATTTTTTTTCTTATTCTGGCATTAAATATAGTACCTGGAGCCACCGAGCGATGCACGGTAACCCCTGACCGCCCCCCTCTCCCGAAAGCACACACCTCGCCCCCAACAATGCACTCCCACTCCGCCCTTCCGCACCCAGTTTTTGCATTTCAAGCTTTCTAATGCTCCACATATATATTATGTGTATATTTGTTTACTCGTACACCAATTTGCCCACATTCGTTCATATTGATAAACATTATAAAAAAATAAATAGGAAAATAATAATAAAAAAATAATCGTATATGATCTGAAATAAAAACATAAAATTAAATAAGATGTTTCCAAGATATATAAAAAAAGCAACTTGAACCACTTTATTTGTAAACACACCTGATTTGTTATGATTTAGACAACTGTTAATTTAAGACAAACAAAAAATTCCTAATTTTAATGTAATATATATTAATATTTGCTATAACCCATTAGTGGGTATTAAAATTACAAAACCAATTAAAAATAAAAGATAATTGAAAAAAATGTAAACAAACTTTTTTATTGAGATTTTCATCTGTCAATAATTACTTTAATTAAGAAAAGATCAATTAAGATTAAATTTGTCGAGCTCCAGACCTAGCCAGATCGCTTTCTCATCCTCAAAACTTGTTAATAGAATTTTTTTCATCAAAATCGGTAGGGCCGTTTTGAAAATGGAACTAAGATACAAATATATATATATATATATAAATAAATTTACAAACAATTTTTGCTCGTTTAATAAGAGTGGATAAATTAAATTAATTATATAATTAAATATAAGAGAGGGGGTAGTTGTATGGTAAAGTTTATTTGTATTAAGAATCCTTAAATTATGCAAAAGATTAAAAAAAATATATTTAAAAGTTTACCTTGTTTCTCTGTCCATGATATGTTTGAACAATTCACTAAAATGCAGTTCAATAGTCAACAAAAATTCACAAATCGCGACACAGAGAAAAAAAAACCACGATTACGCACTTGCCCTGCTCGCTGGACTCGCTTGACTCCGAATCAAATAAGAAATGCAAAATAAATCAGAGCAAAGGAAAAACAATCCCATTATATGTGATTAGATATCATAAAGAAAGGAAAATAATTCCAGATTAAAATAAAAATCCAGCTAATCCAGAAATGCCCAATTGATTGGAAATTGGTTTTGGAAAACGTTTAATTCAATACGCATAGAACGAACAACATGTTTGTTTATTTTCGATATCAATAAGAATAAGAATAATAATAATTACATTGTTGTTGTTGCCATGGCAACCTAATTAGAATCAATTAATTAGTTAATTTAATTATATCTACTCTTATTAAACGAGCAAAAATTGTTTGTATATATATATATATATATATATATATATATTTATTTACATATATATATATATATATATATATTGTATCATTGTTCTATTTTGAAAACGGCTTTACCGATTTTGATGAAACAAATTCTATTAACAAGTTTTGAGGATGAAAAAACGATCTGGCTAGG
This sequence comes from Forficula auricularia, assembly GCA_024734495.1. Taxonomy (NCBI): domain Eukaryota; kingdom Metazoa; phylum Arthropoda; class Insecta; order Dermaptera; family Forficulidae; genus Forficula; species Forficula auricularia. The sequence continues at coordinate 14,722,069 of JALMQS010000150.1, read as the reverse complement.
TCTGGACCTCGACAAATTTAATCTTAATTGATCTTTTCTTAATTAAAGTAATTATTGACAGATGAAAGTCTCAATAAAAAAGATTGTTTACATTTTTTCAATTATCTTTTATTTTTAATTGGTTTTTTAATTTTAAAACCCACTAATAGGTTAATACAAATATTAATATATTATATTAAAATTAGGAATTTTTTGTTTGTTTTTAATTAACAGGTGTCTAAATCATAACAAAACAGGTGTGTTTACAAATAAAGTGGTTGAAGTGGCGTTTTTTTATATAACTTGGAAACAAATATTATTTAATTTTTGTTTTTATTTCAGATCCTATACGATTATTCTTTTTTATTATTTTTCTCCTATTTATTTTTTTATAATGTTTGTCAATATGAACGAATGTGGTCAAATTGGTGTACGAGTAAACAAATAGACACATAATATACCATATATGTGGACCATTAGAATGCTTGAAATGCAAAAACTGGGTGCGGGGTGGGGTGGATTTCGATGAGTAAAACTTGCCGATATATAAATCCTTCAAGTTGGAAAAATGTTTTATGGAGCGAGTCAATCTATCGTGCTCAAATTCATTGGGGCATGCCGACACACACACACACACACACACCCACACCCACACCACACCCACACCCACACCCACACCCACACATGTTCCGATTAATTGTCCCACTGTTCCGTTTGGCTCCCCCTCGGATTTAATATCAGCCGGGCGGGCGTCCCACTTCCGGACACGTGTGACACTCGTAACGCCCTGATTGGACCCCCCTCTGGCCCCCCTCCAGGGTTCCTTCAATTCACTTGCCTTCATACCGATGGAAAATTAGTTCAATTCCCATGACGCTATTCCCTATATATAAATATTTATTTTAGAAGAGTGTAGCTAGAAAAGTCACTTTTAATTGTTTATAATAACCCCTTGATTAACTAACTAGGGAGAAAAATAACAAAAAAAAAAGATTTCAACAATATTGCACAGAGAGAACAAACTTTATCAATTTTAAAAATTATTTCATTTCAGATTCTACATTTTATTTTTTTTAATAACAAAAGTTTAATTATATTTTATAGACCTAGAGGGGCTGGAAAAAGGGTTCAAGGTAGACCAAGGAGATAAGGAGAAACACAGCTAAGCTTGAAAAGTAGGAGTGGGGGTGTCTACAGTCAGAAGAAGAGGCATTTCCCCTCCAGTCGCCATCTTGGTAACAGCAGATAATTCTCTCCTCCTATTTGGACTCTTGTTAATAGTATACGTTTTTAAATGTTTTTTTTTTTTGAAGTGAAACTTCTTTCGCGCGCGTCATGGATTCTTGACGAAGGGAGTAAAACCGGCTAATGGTCCACATATATATTATGTGTATATTTGTATACTCGTACACCAATTTGCCCACATTCATTCATATTGATAAGCATTATAAAAAAATAAATAGGAAAATAATAATAAAAAAAATAATCGTATAAGATCTGAAATAAAAACATAAAATTAAATAAGATTTGTTTCCAAGTTATATAAAAAAAAACCACTTGAACCACTTTATTTGTAAACACACCTGTTTTGTTATGATTTAGACACCTGTTAATTAAAAACAAACAAAAAATTCCTAATTTTAATATAATATATTAATATTTGTATATAACCTATTAGTGGGTTTTAAAATTAAAAAACCAATTAAAAATAAAACATAATTGATAAAAATGTAAACAAACTTTTTATTGAGATTTTCATCTGTCAATAATTACTTTAATTAAGAAAAGATCAATTAAGATTAAATTTGTCGAGGTCCAGACCTAGCCAGATCGCTTTCTCATCCTCAATAACTTGTTAATAGAAATTGTTTCATCAAAATCGGTAGAGCCGTTTTCAAAATAGAACAATGATACAAATATATATATATATATATATATATACAAACAATTTTTGCTCGTTTAATAAGAGTAGATATATTGAGCTTAAAGATACTTTTAGCCATAGGAATAGAATTTTCAAAGATTTTTCATATAGAACCAAGTTTTCTGATGCCTAATGAAATAAGTTATGTGAAACTGAAATAGTCCCCCTTCCCTGAAACAAATTCTTTAGTTACCCCATGCACTCGATATAGATAATAATAATTTGCTAAAAAGGAATATTTTCTCATCGATCCTTAGAAAGAATTTTTAATCTATATAATGGACGGTATTTGAAAAGTTGAGACAATTTTTTTTTTTTTTTAAGAAAGTATGTGAAAAATAAGTATAGTCTTTTCGAAATTAAATTTGCCATTTTTGTTTTTTTTTTTCGAAAAGAGAGAGAGAGCTTAAAGAATGCAACAACATTTTATCAAATAGTGAGTGAGTTTTTGTAGAATGTAGAGAGAGACATGTGCACTGTCATCATCGTGTTCGGTTGGTTTTCGCTTGACTGTACAATCCTGAAGGAACGTCAGTCAGATTGGCGTTTCTTTACAGCCAACGGTGGTGGTGTTCATTGCAAAAGTTGACGGGCCATGAAATGAATCAGCTCTGACAGAATGAAAGAGAGAGAGAGAGACCCTGATGGGCATTTTTGGCATTAGAGAGGTTAGGGAATGGGTCTTCACGCCCCCTCTTCAAATTGTCTTTCAAGCAATCCACTAGAGAACCTTTCATTATCATTCGATAAATAGTCAAAGGAAATTTAGAGAACAGCCAAAAAAATAAACTTATCTGGCCATCCATATCCCTTTACCATATCTACAGCTCACAGGTGGCCCTGGCGGGCAGCGTCTCGGCATGTGATTATTAGGTCTGTCATATATATTTGTCATATTTTGCCCCCTCTTTCGCCCCCACGCACTCATTTTGGGTATTGATTGAGAGTTATTTATTTGCAAATATCTAAAAAATAATAATTCTAACCTCCCAAAATGTGAGTGAGGGCAAAAAATTAATACTCCCTCCGATATAGATCAAATTTTGTAATGTTAGTTTTTAAGACTATATAAAATGTATGGTGTGAAAATTAATAGCCAAAATGAGTGCGTGGGGGCGAAAGAGGGGGCAAAATATTATAAATATATAATTTGAAGGTTTATATTGGGAAAATAAGGACAAGTTTTTTATGTGTGACTTTTTTTTTATCCACCAACGTTTCGTCGACTTTGCCGACTTCTTCAGGGCTTCAAATGGTCATGTCACACATTGGTCTAAATTTTCTTATTACCTTCGTTACCATTGAAGGCCATCAGAATACAAATTGAATTTTGAATTTATTCGAAGTTGAGATTTTTGTATATAGGGATAAAAAGAAAAGTATTCTATTCTATTTTTATAAGAAGTGATTTCTGTTCTGTTTTGTATTGATAATGTTGTTATTATAAAGAGAAAAATTGTGTTTTTTATGAATGCGCCAAATATCTTTTGAAAATTGTATTCTGATGGCCTTCAATGGTAACGAAGGTAATAAGAAAATTTAGACAAATGTGTGACATGGCTGTTTGAGGCCCTGAAGAGGTCGGCAAGGTCGACGAAACGTTGGTGGATAAATGAAAAAGTCACACATAAAAAATTTGTCCTTGTTTTCCCAATATAAACTTTCAAATTATAAATTAAATTATCGACGGAAATGATAATAATTATAAATATATATTACAGACCTAATAATCACATGCCGGGACGCCGCCCGCCAGGGCCACCTGGGCAAAATTTGATCTATATCGAAGAGATTATTAATTTTTTGCCCCCACTCACATTTTGGGAGTTTGAAACTATTTTTTAGATATTTGCAAATAAATAATCCACAGTTTTCTAAAGAGTAAATGTACTAAAAAGCTAAAAATTTCTACAATTTGCCCCCCCCCCATCCTTCGCCCCCATACAGTCAATTTTGATAGTTGATTTTTATAAGAATAGTTTCTTAAAGTAATAAAGAATAACTCTACAAAATTTGATCAAGATAGGAGAGAGTTTTAATTTTTGCCCCCACTCACATTTTGGATAGTTGGGAGTCGAATTTCAAAAAATCCTGAAATAACTTTTAAGATCTTTGTATTTAGAATTTTATTAAGTAAAAATCAAGTAGATATCTTATCGTTCTTAATTGAAAATGCATAATTAGTGTAAACACATTGCAAAGATATTTTGCCCCTTTTGACCCCTTTTGGGGTCGAATTTCAAAAAATCCTGAAATGGGTTTTTAGATATTTTAATTTAGTATTTTTATAAGTAAAAAACAAGTAGATATTTTATCGTCCTTAAGAGATATCGCATAATCAGTGAAAACACACTTTGCCCCCTTTGACCCCCTTAGGGGTCGAATTTCGAAGAATCCATTCTTAGTGAGCCCCTATGTCATAGATGTAATATCCTCTCCAAATTTCAAGTTTCTATGTCCAGTGGTTCTGGCTGTTTTGATGATGAGTGAGTGAGTGAGTGAGTTAGTGAGTGTATCGGGGAAAGAATTGTATAAGTATATATATATATATATGTCGTGGCCACATCGTGGAATTGACCATTTCATGGGGTGCTCGAGAATTTCATGAAATGTTCACATAGTGATATAAATAATAGTGAAAAAAGCACCTTTGACTCTTGTATTTCAGTGAAGAAAAAAAATGAGGGCATCTGATTTTCGATTCAGCCAAAAGTATTGCTGTATAAAAACAGTGTCAATTGAAACAGTATGTTTAATGAGACTCCTTTTATATGAACTATATATTTTCAAATGACCAATTTGAATTCCCGCTCTCTTTTATTATAATATATATATAAAAATAATGATTTATCGCCAAGTTGACATTCATTAGTTCAGCGCGACAAGGGGTAATGGTGCGCCACTGGTGGCTGAACACTGATGACACATTGATTTCCTCATTTACTAACAAATTATTCACTTTTTCCCTAAGAGTAACAGCATTATTTTCACGTTGACACATAAAAAAAAACGCTTCCAGCGCCTCTACCGGTAATAAATGTAACCATTTTACGATATGATCAAATAAACTTGACCATTTCATGAAGTAGCCGCGCGTTTTGTTGACCATATCGACAAACGATTTCTTATCATTGATCTGGCCAAGGCACATCATGATGTGGCCAATAGACATTGAAACATTTCATGAAATGTGACCATTTCATGAAATTCTCGAGCATTTCATGGAATGGTCAATTCTACGATGTGGCCACGACATATATATTGTAACCAAAATAAATTTCCCGCGGCTATATTCCGGGAGCCTAGTGTCTGAACAGTGAATTAGTCGAGTGGGTGAGGACTGAATGAACATGTGGCAGGAGAGATGACATATGGATGTCGATTTGGCAAGGTAATAGTAAACTTGCTCTGATCTGTTTTCGTTCCGTTTTTGGAGAAACAGATGACATATGTGTGTCGTGGTGGCAAGGTAATAGTAAACTTGCTCTGATCTGTTTTCGTTCCGTTTTTGGAGAAACAGTTGATATATGTGTGTTGAGGTGGCAAGGTAAAAGTAAACTTGCTCTGATCTGTTTTCGTTTCGTTTTTGTTTAACGGTACCCTGTACCGTTAATATTATTGTTTATCGTGTGTTTGAGTGTTGTTGTTATTGTTGAAAAAGAATTCAACAATAATTTATATATATAAATATATATATCTTATATCTTAAATATCATCAAATATTTAAGTTATTTATTTATAGTAATGGCCGATTGCCTAATTCAAATACAAATATTGTTTTAATAATATAATTATTTGTTGTTCAATTTTAAATTATATAACTATATTTAATTAATAAAACCCAAGATTGTTAACCACATTGTTATACATATCTACAAGACCCGGTTTGAATAATTATAATATTTTAAACAACAAACATTTATTATTTTATTTATTTTTGCCTTCAAAGGGCAAAGTGAACATTACCGATTTTTCCAGCCAGTACAATATAAATAGCAGTGTGTACCATGGACCATTTCAAGAAGGAAGAAAGTGCGTTCGTCGTATAGTGCTGTTTTCGTTGTGAAATGCGTGCAATTTCGAAAACGTTTTGAGATTTCACCTGGAGGATGTTATTCCGGAGCGTGCAACGATATTATTGCATGCATTTCACAATGAAAATAGCACTATACGGCGAACCCATGATCCATGGTACTGAAAAAAGCATCGCTCGGTGCCTCCAGGTACTATATATTATAATCGGCTTGTGCGACGACTCCCTCCGACGTGATTTTTTTTTAATTTTGAAACCCACTAATAGTTCATGACAAATAAAATTGATTAAAATTAGAAAATTTAAATTATTACTTTTAATTAAGAAGTTTTTATTTTTCCGAGAGTTGTTGAATCATAAAGACAAACAAAAAGGTTGTCCTCTGCTTGATTGGCAGCTGGTTTTCTTATATTACAATTATTCTATAATTTTTTAAAGGATATACTTATAATAAAATATGATTGGTTTCCCCCTTGAATTTATCAGTTTTTTTTTCATCCAAACTCTTCGTGAATCAAATAATCTCTTTGCCTTCAATTTATTAAAAAAAAAATCGATATTATATAATAAAAAACAAATCTCCAATAATTTAATTTCAATTTTTTCGATACCCCTTAAAAATATATTAAAATAAAATATTTCCAATAATGCTTCCTTTTTTTTTTTTGTTAAAGAGACAACCTCTAGATAATAAGTTTTTTTTTTGGATTAAGATTCGCGTTTCACTTCTTCAGATTTTTTCGAATATTGAATTTTTAATTAAATATTCCAGCGCCTCCCAATCGATCGCAGACCCCAAAGATCGAAAATAATTTTCTCTTCACCCGGGGCGCGACCACAACGAGGCCGTGTAAAGATAATTAATAACAAATTTAAATTTAGGGAACGAAGAAGGGTTTATTTTTATTACAGACAGAAGGATCAGCGGGGCTCGAACCCGGGATCTATGCATATGTACTGCAATGCTTTGTCATAAGAGTTTTAACTCCTATATCCACTAAGCTACTGATCCTCGATCCCAAACTAATACCTTTTGTCTATATGAATTATGGAATTTCTTTTAATCCTCTCCTCGTTCATTATTCGCAGCCTAGGCCTTGATTCATTAATTAAACAATTAAATATTCCAGCCCCTCCATTATTTTCGATCTTTGGGGTCTGCGATCGATTGGGAGGCGCTGGAATATTTAATTGTTTAATTAATGAATCAAGGCCTGGGCTGCGAAAAATGAACGAGGAGAGGATTGAAAAGAGATTCCATAATTCATATAGACAGGAGGTATTAGTTTGGGATCAGGGATCGGTGGCTTGGTGGATATAGGAGTTGAAACTCTTATGACAAAGCATTGCAGTGCACATGCGGGGATCCCGGGTTCGAGCCCCGGCTGATCCTTTTGTCTGTAATAAAAATAAACTTTTCTTCGTTCCCTAAATTTAAATTTGAATTTTTATTTTCTTAAAAAATAAAATTAAAAATATAGATGGTTTGAATTTAATCAAAACTCTCAATTCATCAACTAATGTTATTTTATAATTATTAGTATTCTATTAATTAACTGTCGTTGACCTACAATCCGAAAAAAATTAATTTTCTTGAAAACATCTTTATTTTTTGAAATTCTTGTCTACGCTTTGATTTTATTATCAATTTAACCGAAATTCGCTCAGTAATTTGTTGTTTAATCATCCAATTGTTTTATTTCGATTTAAACACATGATTATAGAAATAAGTCAAACAGGGTATCTACTAAAATATATCCGGTCGGGTTCTCCAAAACGGCTCTAACAATTTGGATGAAATTCACGGGTTAGGAGGGTTTTGTGTTGGACATTCGATCTGTCACGGTCTCATCTTCGGCTAAGTTGTTTTTGATGGGTTTTTTGTTAATTGTAATTATTTTTCACAGGTGGTTGTCTATATAAAAATGTTTATTTACATTTTTATTCAATTTCCTTTTAATAAATAATTGGTTTTTTAATTTTATATCTCACAACAAGATTATTACAATTATTATTATATATTAAAAATTGGGCAATTTAATTGATTAAAAATCGAGTTTTAAATCCCACAAATATTAATTTGACAATTTAATTGATGAACTCAAAAATGGTTATTTAATTAAAAAAAAATCATTATACCGTATTTATTTATATACTTATATATACATAATCTGTGGGCCACTGAAGACTAGAAATGCAAAAACTGGGCGTGTGCGGGGGTAGATGTGGGGGTGCAGGTGGGTTGCAGTGGTGGGTAGTCCGGGGAGGTACGGCTTTCTGGGGTGGGGTGTAGGTGGGTGTAGGGGTTGGGTAGGGGGGGGGTTTCGGGGTCTACTCTTATTAAACGAGCAATTGTATATTTATATATATTTATTTATATATATATTTGTATCTTGGTTCTATTTTGAAAACGGCTCTACCGATTTTGATGAAACAAAATCTATTAACAAGTTTTGATGATGAGAAAACGATCTGGCTAGGTCTGGACCTCATTAAAATTCATCTTAATTGATTTTTTCTTAATTAAAGTAATTATTGATAGATGAAAGTCTCAATAAAAAAAAAATGATTTGCCGCATGCCAGATTAGAACCTGAAAGCTGAAAGAAAGACAACAATTAATATACTATATATATATTTGTATTTTTTTTAATTTGAAAACGGCTCTCAAATAAAAATCGACCTTTTTATCAGAATTTTTAATTAAAAATAATATTAAAATAAAACTTTTAACTGAAGCAAAAGGTTACCGAGCATCACCTAAAGTGAGTTAGGTCGGGTTAACCTAGAAGAAGAACTACTATTCCTGGCAATAACTGTGTGATGTTGGTTGGTCGGGAGTTAACGGTGTGTGAGTGATCGATTCGCAATAGAGGCTGACAATGACGCCCCTTACGTACACTTGACTGTATTTCAAAGGACTACTGCTGCAAAAGAAGTTGATCTAACCCCTGTGCATACTCAAGGAGAAAAGAACAGACGCGCCCGCCCTATATGTCAAATCCGGATTCTCGAAAAAAAGAGAGAATAATCTGTCATTGAACCCACCTGTCGTCGTCGTCGGTCTCCTCGAGGGCACCCCTCGCTTGAATTCCAAAAGGGGGAACAAAAATATATATTTCAATATTAAAAGAAAATATCTAAATAGAAACATTAGCCTATAGAAAAAAAGAAGATTGTATAGGGAAAATGGAAAATGAATAGATAACACGCAAAGGGCCAGGATTCAATTGATAGGCAAAAAGTTTGAAACAACTTTTATCGTAGGCAAATGTTTGGAATTTTAACCCAAGAGCTTTTTTAAAGCGTGGAACGAACGTCCGAAGAGGGGAAATTAATTTAGTTAAGAGGGTATTATATGATATATTATGTAAATAATACACAAGTAATCAATATAATAGTTTTAAGATTCGATATCTCTATGTTCACCGACCTCCAGGTTAAACGGCTTAACCGATTGAATTAAAATTTGAAATATAAACTCCTGAGGGGTCAACTAATCGGTGTGCTTCATAAAAAGTTTTAGTACTTAATTACATTACATAGAAAAACATTGATATATAGGTATATACATATATGGAAAACATTATTTATTGATTGTTTTATGATTAAAAGATTTCTATTTAGATATCTTCTTATAACACTTTGCATATGGCAAGAACCCGCTAGTCCTTCAGCCATGAGTTCTGACACCTGCCAAACGATTTTCTACCTTAAATATTCCCCTCAATAATCAGGCAGAGAATTTCGAATCGGTTAACAGGCATAATATGTCGTAAATATCTGGGGTTTCTCCTCTTTGAGCTTTAACAGTAGATCATGTCTTTCTGTATGCGGATGAGGACTTGGATATTAAATCACCTTTTCGGTCCAGAGAATCTGTACATTTCAAAGGTCTCTAGTTTTTTCTATTCCAACGTCCAGGCCTCTTTTTAGATATATATTAGGTTTTCATCTAAGATCCCGCCGTTTTATTAACTAAAAAATCTTTAAAAAAACAGCGGGAACTTAGTTGCCAAGCCAATACTATAATAGAAATGTCTGTGTGATCTCTCTGATTAGCCAAGCTTTGGCGTTAAATAAATACGGGGGAATTTAAAATAATTTATACTAGTGGTGTACCCGGGGAGGGGGGGGGGAGGGTACCGGAGGCCAGTGGTCGTGATAGTTCTTAATCTCTTTGTTTTTAAGACACCGTTTTAGAGAAAAACCAGTAATTTCGAAATACTATCGTTTTTAGAATTCTTCCATCTTGGAAGCAGGAATAGAATAATAATTCCAGTTTCTAAAAGTCATAGGGACTTATCAGTTTTGACATTTCACTAAAATATGACATCAATAAATAATTAACCGTTTATTTCCTAATATATTAAATAGAATAAAGCGGCAAAGAGGAAAATTAATTAATTAATTATATTATTCGTTGTACCTAATGAATATTTAATGAATGATATAAATTCAAATGAGATAATAAATACTTTATTCAAAATATTTAATTAAAACCATAAAATTTTATATGTCAAAGCAAAATAGAGGAATATGAAATTCTGATAAATGAGATAAAATGAAAAAAAAACATCTACCCTCTAAATATGGTACGCGGGGGTTGTCGGGGGTAATTAAGCGAATACAAACGTTAATAAAGGCTTTAATTACTCATTCTTTTAGTTAAGAGAGTATTCTATGATATATTATGTAAATATAATACTTTTATATTCTATATCTCTATGTTCACCGATCTCCAGGATAAACGGCTTAACCGATTGACTTGAAATTTGAAACCTAGACTCCTGAGGGGTCAAGTAACCGGTATGATTCATAAAAAGTGAGCTTTTAGTCCCAGGAGGATATGTTCAACGACCTCTTGTTTTTACATTGCTATTCTTATTCAAAGTTTAAATTTTATTTTGACCCCCTCACCTTCCTTTAAACTCAAAAAAGTTGGGGACCACTATAACATTTTAGACAATTACCTCATGTACTATCAAAATAAATTCCATAACAATTTAAAAAAAATTACCATCAAATTAACAAAGTCATTTTTTGATTTTTTTTTTGAGAATCAGCCATATGTGTGTAGACGTAAAATCAGCAGAAGGTATATGGTAAATGGAGGGTAAAAATCAGAGGATATAGGCCATAAATTGGAAAAGAAGGGATTATTGTAATTTAAAATAAAATTTATAACGCCGTTTGTCGTCGAATGTCCTCCACTACAGCCTGTAGTGCGTTTTAAAATAACAATTATAATTTGTATAGATAGATCTAGGTAGTCGGATTTTTTTCCAATATCAAACCATATTATAGTAGTCATGGAAAATATCATTTATAATATATTTTAGTTAAGAGGGTATTATATGATGTATTATGTCAATAATATACAAGTCATCACTCAATATAATAGTTTTTATATTCTATATCTCTATGTTCACCGATTTCCAGAATAAACGGCTTAACCGATTGACTTGAAATTTGAAACATATACTCTTGAGTGGTCAAGTAACCGGTGTGATTAATAAAAAGTAAACTTTTAGTCCCAGGAGGATATATTCACCGACCTCTTTTTTTGCTGTTCTTATTCTAATAAGAAAACTCTAATTGAATTTTTTCTCCAATTTTAAATTTAATAAAAAAGCCGAAAATATATCGTTTTATTCTCTTAAATGCGGAAGTATGTACCATATAAAGATTTTGTTTTGATATTTATGATGAAACTCTTTTAATGTTGATTGTGGAAGAAATGTGTCAACAATATTATGGGGATTCTTGTATAGATTAAAGTAGCCCTTCTCCAATCACAGACCATATTATATAATCAAGTTATACTTTGATCTAAGAAACATAAACGTAAATTTGGCTATAGAGTAAGTCTCATCCAGCCTCGATATTCTACCCGTCCTATTTGCTTTGTCATTCCCTTAGCAGGAGCGCAAATGGACTAGCAAAATCCCCCTCCCCGAACCCTTTGTCATGGACATTCAGTTCGGGAGAGAATCAGACTAATTTTATTAGTACATTTACAAAATAAGTATTCAAATTCTAAGTCTAAACTAAATTAAATTTGCTTTATTAAAATGTCTAATGAATTATTATTTTGAAGATATATTCCTAGTATAGCTAAGACTTGAAATTTTATTAAAATCACACTTAATTAATTATAATTATTTATGGATCACGAACAAATAATCCTACAACGTTTCCGTCGGCTTATTCTGCAATTGTTCTTGAATTAAAAAAAAAATCGTTATTGCGGTTTTAGAGAAAATAAAAAAAAATAAAAAATCTTTCATATAAATATCAATCTTATTTCAACCAAAAGCTTGCTGTATTCCTTCTAGCTTAAGTTTCGAATTTTGTAGCTCTGAGACTTATGGTTGCGAAACGCACGGGGGGGGGGGGGTACATACGTACGCATTGACCAATAAATTTATGCCCCCTTTTTGGCCTCTATGGATCACAATTTCCGGTTTTATGTCCTAAATCCGTTTTCCAACTATCAAGGGCATCGATTTCTTCCATCTAACTTTTTTCATCTCTGAGGGACAAACTTTCAAAGAGTCAAGACCCAGTCAGGCGATCCCAATACTTCACATTTTATCTTATATTATTATATTAAACAAGCAATTCTTGTGTATATATATATAGAATCGGTTTCTCGAAAACGGCTCTAACGATTTGGATGAAATTCACGGTTGTTTTTGATAGATTTTTGGTTAATTGAAATAATTATTCACAGGTGGTAGTTATTAAAAAAATTCATAATTACATTTTTTGCAATTTTTTTGCAGTTTTTTTTTATTTTAAATTCCACTAATAGATCATTACAAATATTATTATATATTAGAATTTGCCAATTTATTTAATTAAAGGTATAAAATAATTTATTATAGAATATCAATTTCATTCTATTAAAAAATCAGAAAATTCGAAGGATCATGTACCTCCTTCTTCAGGATTTAAAAGGGTCAACTTAAGAACCTCCGTGTATATTAATATTATTATTTTTAATTGCAATTATATTCAAAACTTTGTGGTCAGTTTTACGTCTTGATGATGGCTATAGCGGGTGTAAACGTTGGTAAAAATATAAATTAAGTTTTATTTCAATTTTATTTTATTTTGCAGGCAATTTAAAATCGACCTTTTTACCTGAATTTGAAATTAAAAATAATATTAATATATCGATTTTAACTGAATCAAAAAATTACCGAGCATCGCTCGGTGCCTCCAGCTACTAAAATATAATATATGGTAAATGTGAAAGTAAATAGTGAATTGCAAATCATTACCCGTATGGAAATAGATTTTCGAAATATGTTTTTTTATATATTTTTGGACAATATATTAAAAATATAAAATTGTTGTGTTAAATTTATATAAAGCTTATGTTTTCTATATATTCTTAAAATATAATTATTTTTATGTCGCTCTAGTATAAATTTTTTATATAAATTTAACAAAAAATTTTTATATTTTTAATATATTTTCTAAAATATATAAAAAACATATTTCGAAAATTTATTTATTTCCATACGGGTAAGAAGTCTACATATCGAAAAAATAATGTTTGAAAATTACGTTGAAGACATTTCCAAACACGATGAGCAAAAAATGAAGAGAGTAGTGTGTGTGTGGGGGGGGGGGGGGAGCGATTATATCTACTCTTATTAAACGAGCAAAATTGTATATTTATTTGTATATATATTTGTTTATATATTTGTATCTTGGTTCTAGTTTGAAAACGACTCTACGGATTTTGATGAAATTCACGGGTTAGGGTGTTTTCGGGGTGACAATTCGATCTGTCACGGTCTCACCTTCGACAAAATTGTTTTTGATGGGTTTTTTCGTAATCAAATTAATTATTCACAGGTAGACAAATCCCATTCTTAGGGTTTTAAAAAATGTTTCCCTTTTCCTTTTGTACCCAGGCAGACAATGGGTTGCCTTAATTCATTGTTCTAAAAGGCCTTGAAGAAGTATTGTGATTGTGGATTTTAACATATTTTGTTCAACCTAAACGCTAGAAATATTAATAAACGTTTTATAATTGTTTTTATAAAGAACTTTATAAAGAATTTATTTAAAAATATATTTCGCATAAGCAGGTCTCGATTTTCTGAAAAAACAACACATTTTGATAGGTTTTATTTATTAACAATTGGATGAATAAAAATTAAACATATGGTTGAATCAAAACAGGTGCAGGAGGTGGGGTGCAGTGGTGGGGGATCCGGGGGTAGGGCGAGGTTTCGAGGGTGTGGTCAAGCGGGGTGGGGGTATAGTGGGCGAATACTATATATATTTGTATTTTTTTTAATTTGGAAACGGCTCTCAAATAAAAATCGACCTTTTTATCAGAATTTTAAATTAAAAATAATATTAAAATAATGGTTTTAACTGAAGAAAGAAGTTACCGAGCATCGCTCGGTGTCTCCAGGTACTATCTACTAAAGCCAACGTACCGACCTGATGAAGGCGGTGTTTTCTGGCTAACAAGATGCCCGCCTAAGTCGGGCGTCGCAGTTGATTTTATAAACATCCAGGTAGTGAGATTTTTCTCTAACTTTTAAGGAGTTCGGTGTTGGTTCTAGGTGAAACATTTTAATATAATAATAAAACTTGAGCAAGATGCGAGGTAGGTTTCACAATAAAGAAATAATCTCAATTTTGTTTTATTTCTTTTTTGTGAAACCTACCTCGCATCTTGCTCGAGATTTTTCTCCAATATCCAAGCATATGTTTCCAGTCATGGATAATATCATTTATAATATGTATCAGCCAGCAACTGATCCATCAATCTCTCCTTTGACATTCCATTCCACTACATAATATGATATGTTTCAGATATTGATTCATTTTTTTTTTCAATTATATTTTAAGATCTGTTATTTTTTTTTTTGGTTATCACTTTTTTCTATCTATCTAGATAATAGAACGTTATCTTCTACAATGTGTGTGGGAGGCGGTGAAAAAATAATAATTTCAAATTCATCAAAGTGGAAAAAGAAGGGAAATATGGTCTCTCCCTCCTGTCACTCAACAACAAACTCAAGACGGGCAAATCACGATCCATTTGCTCCTCACCCCTTTTGCACCCCTTTTGCATCCCTAGAATTTGGAGCAGAGCACCACTGCACACTACCTACCTGTCACATTTATATTTCAAATTCCTCAACCAACATCATCTCATCTCATTATTTTATTTAACAATATTTTGATGGTCCACTTCTGGATCAACCCTTGAAACCTTTCACAAATATTCCTCAACCAAATCAATTTTATTGTCATTTTAATTTATTTATATTATCTCTATTTATACAAGATACCCGTGGTCCAAAACGAAAATCCAACTGGTACAATCAAAACACAATGTTGCTTAATCCCATGGCGTGCCGATAAAAACTTATAACATATATTTGTTTTATTTATATGAAACCTATCTCGTAATTTTATTTAATTTCTTTTATTAATACTAGAGGAATAACCATTTAACATTCCATTATTGATGTATTAACCATGAGCTACAGGTATTAAACCGATCAAATGTATACAATTTAAAGAATTTACAAAATCTTACTGTAGAATATAATTTTACTAAAAACATTATACAGTGGAACCTCGAGATACGAGTTTAATTCGTTCCAGCATTAAGCTCGTATAGCGAATTTCTCGTATCTAGAAACGAACTTCCCCATTGAAAATAATGGAAATCCAGTTAATCCTTTCCACACCCCCAAAAATTTCAACATAAAAGTCAAACACTGGAAATAATTTAACAATAGGGATCTGGGGAAGACGAAACGGGTTACTTTGGGGCAGCGACATACTTTTCCCCAGAGATACAATTTCTTTTACTTGCTGCACTGTATTGTCCTCAAGTTGAGGATCGAAACCTAAAGCTCGTTGCTCGATACTCGAGTCAATGCTCGTTTTTAGAGACGAATTTTTCGTTCATACATTTCTCGTATCTCGAATTTCTCGTATATAGAAGTGCTCCTATCTAGAGGTTCCACTGAATAGTAAATTACGAAAACAACGCTTGTCGCGAGACCGATTACAATACATTCTCCACTGGATAAAGTAAAAAATCAATCAAATAAGATTGTAAACTTCAAAAGTTCATTTACTAGTTCACTTAATACTGTTACAACATTATTATTGACCATCTGCGAATCTATTGAATTTAGATAATTATTTGTTTTTTATTTATTAAGTATTTATTTAATAGCTTATTTCTCTAGTTCCGTAGTTTTTTACGTGAGGATCCTTTGAAGTCGCGCTTGGCGCTTCGCATTGGATAAAGTAAAAAAAAGAAAAGAAAAAGTTAATATATCAGGGATAAAACCAAGATGTTGTAAATTTTTTTATTAAAGAAATTATTCATTTTAATTTAGAGGGCATCAGGATAATTTAATTAAGTTGACTGAGAGAATTTTTTTCCCGACTCTCTGAAAAATGATGCTAATAATTTGCCAACGCGATGGTGGTGTCTGATGGAAATGGAATATACGTAATAGAGGACTGTGTTCTGGGGATGTCATAATATATCTCGAGGAATTTTGTGTCCGAGGAGGCAGCCAGCGAGGCCTGTCGCCTTCAGATGCCACACCTTGTTCTCCAGGCAATTATTAACACGCAAGCACGCGCCGTACTGGTCACGTGGTCACGCCCAAAACATGTCCTTTCCGGATTTTTCCACATATGCTTGTGAAAAATCCACCAAAGAGTGTAAATGTGGGGGTGGATGCCAAGCCCGGTGGTTAATTTATTTATATGCTTTTCCTGTCGTGTGCCCGTAACATACATACATGTTCCGAATGGTTAATTGAAGGGTTTTTTTTAGAGAAAGCAAGGGCGGTGAATCTGCACACTCCATTCTCTATAATAATATTTATGTTTGTGAGATCAAGTTAAATAAATTCAAATTTATTTAAAAAAAAAACAATTACGTTTAGTTTTTTTTTTTTTTTATCCGGGGGTTGGTGGCGCAGCCTTTGTCAAATTCATTTTAATCAGAGTAGAGTAGATGGTGGTGGTTGGTATCTTGCTTTCAATCTCTACCACACACCATAATGGTAGTTATACAAAGATCAATGGCTCCCTTTTTTTTCCCTCTTTTACCTCTCGTCTCTGTCAGTGGGAATAAAAATACAAAACCAGCCAATGTACACATTCGCATAGCCCTAAGTCAAGATTTAACTGAGGTTTTAAAACTAAAACAAATATATTTAGAGTTGAAATTGTATTAAAATCACACATAATTAATTATAATTAGTTATTGAACACGAATAAATAATACAATAAATTTTTATTGTATTATTTATTAGTGTTCAATAGATAATTATAATTAATTATGTGTGATTTCAAAACTAAAATTTCAACTCTAAATCAAATCAATCACAAAAATAAAAGCTTCAACAGCTTCACATATTTCGTTTCGGCTCCAAGATTTAATTCATCGTAAATTAAAGCTATTATCAAGTATTTGGAAATTTGTCAGTATTTATTGGTGAATAAATTAAAAATTAAATATTCTTACTTTCACATACATATATATCATGTAATGATATAAGGTATAATGTGTAATATTGTGCGATCGACTGCCTGAGTACTGACACTTTGAGAGATTCTTTCTCAAAGGTGGAAAAATTTCATTTTGTAAACTCTAGGTGGATGGATTTGGTGACCTTAATAGTTTGAAACCGGATTTAAAACATAAAACCGGATATTGTGGTCCCCAGAGGTTAAAAATTGATCAACAATCCATTGGTCAGTGCGTCCGTAATGTACTTTATATACGTACCTCCCAACAATAAGTCTCAGAGCTACTGATGGTTACATACGTAATCACATGTCTCTCTAATTTTGTTTCTCTAAAATAAGAATTCTGCAAATCTACCGAAAAGTTTTCGAAAAAATAAGTGCTAATTTTAAATTTTGAATCTGGACTTAAATTCAAGATTTCCGTAAAAATAATCACCATTTCGGTCTATTTTCAACTCCATTTTCATTATATATAATTTTTTTATCTGCAAACTCTCTGGCACTAACCTTCAAACCTTCAAAACTTCACCACCTACGTCCCTCCACACTTTCTCTTGATCTATTTCTGCTTCTTTCCGATTATGCAGGGAACTTTCGAGATTAATAGGGGCCGCATCTTCACGGGCCTCTTCTTGCATTCGATAGTATAAAAAAAAATCTGCGGCCCGAGATATTTTTTCTTCTTCAAATGTGGCCCATGTAAGTTAAAAGATGCTTTAGAACAGACGTCGGCAACCTAAAAAATTGTTACTTGTAAAACTATTTTTCCAATATATAATCAGTTTTTTTAGACTCCTGATGATGGGCTAAACCCCGAAATATATCGAATTCAAAACACAATTTTGTTTTATTTCTTTTTTATGAAACCTACCTCGCATCTTACTCAAGTTTTATTATTATATTAAAATGTTTCACCTAGAACCAACACCGAACTCCTTAAAAGTTATAAATAAATATTTGTTTTATAATTAAAATAATATAATTATTTAATTCGGGTTTTGTTCTTGTGTATAACAACGAGGTCAAACAAGCTTGAATTTAAAAAATCAAATGAAGTTATATAATTTAAGGTGAAAGAACAAATAATGATATTATTGAAACAATATTTTGTACTATTTAGAAAATTGCTCTGGATAGCAAAATTGAATATTTGTTGATAATTAAAATATAAAGTTATATAAAAAATTATTGTTAGATCCGAGCACATTCACTTGTCACTTGACCATTTTTGCCACGATGATGATTAAAAACCTTCACGTGTCCTAATGTTCCTCTCCCTAGAGAACTCGAGTTCTTTCACCAGACAATCTGCTCCCGGAACATATTCGCGGTAAATTTATTTTGGTTACAAAATTAATCACAAAAATCAAAGCTTCAATTTCTAATAAATTATTCACTAGTTAATAATAGAGAGTAAATAAAATAAAATAAAAATAAATCTCTGGCTCGACAACCCTTCATGGGTCTTGGCCTACTGAATTGGCCGCCTCCGTGGTCTAATGGTCAGAGTAACTGACTGGCAACCCGGAGGTCCCGGGTTCGATTCCCGGCTATGCTCAGAAATTTTTCTGTAAGTATAGGGTCTGGAACGGGGTTCACTCAGCCTCGTGAGGATAAATGAGTAGCTGCTTGATTGAGAAGTAGCGAATCACGGTTAAGAAAACTGAAACGAAGGTTGTAGATGTGCGTTGAGCTAACCACTTGACCCCTCGGTACTGTTTCCAATTAGGACAGCACCCAATTCAGTAGGCCAAGACATAGAGAGTAAATGGTTGGTTAAAACATAAAAGTATGAAAACATCCTTTGAATCGCATTCGGTCTTTTTTGAGTATTCAAAACGGGCATTCGAACAGACCAAAGAGTTTTGTTCTAAAAAAGTGGAGTCGGAGAGGGGGAGAGATAGAAGAAAAGAAAAGTGTCGAAAGAGGAAGAGAAGGGCAAAGGTCCCATCTGGGCCACAAATAGATCGGAATTAATTCAATTTTATTAAATTGGTTTTGGATCAAAAGGACCGGTTGGGATGCCTGCCTGCCGGAAAGGGAACGATTTCCCTCCCCCATCTCTCTCTATGCCGATTGATAAGAATATCAAGACGATATCTGAAAAATTTTGTAGCTGAAAACTTTTATTCTCGATCAAATATTGCTACGAGTGGGCTGGCTAAGGGGTGTGGGGGGGTGGAAAGAATATTGGAGATGGATCCAAGTGGTTCCCGAAGTAGGTAGCGTAGCGCAAAAGCAGCCTTATAAATAAATATCTCTTTCCGCTTTTGTTTGTATCATATTGGACGAAATGAGGTTTGTTTTGGGGGGATCTCCCCGTCCCCCCGCCCCGCCCCCCACTCAGTTTGCATTCTCTCTTTTGCCCTCTGCTTGCTATTGAACAGTTCATATTCACGCCAATAATCAATTGCTTTTGTTATTTAATGTAATGGGGGTGCAGGGGTGGGTGCTGCTGCTGCTGCCGCGGCAACCACCCCATCTCCAAATGTAAACACACTCGTGAACAACAACAACAATCTTCTTCAAAATATATATTTATACACTATAAAACATCTATTCATCAAACATTTTTTGACCGAGAAAACATACTACTAATATTGTTTATTCATGAAAATATTTTTCATATAAAAAATTTTATATTGTATTTTTTTTCAAAATTCAAATATTTTGCTCTTATATTATATATAAGCTGTTTACTCTGTGTGGCTTTAATATGCGGTCCAAACCAATAATTCTTATCAAATTCCCAATCTAAACGATGCATTATATTGGCTAGAAAAGTCAGCTTAATGTTTTTTACAAGTTTAGCTATTACAATTAATTGTATAATTTTGAGCCTCTTCAGAGCTGTGTAGGATTTTTCCAATTAATTAATTAATTGATTGATTTAGTGGACTGTCGTTTTTTTTTATTAATTTAGTACCTATCTACCTATGGATGGTCTCTATCTCCAACAATAATATAGCCGGACGCAAATAATCACTCTCAAAGTTGATTATTGGGGGTCGGGTTGGTTGAGTCTTCTAATCAAGGTAGCCCGGGTTCAAGCCCGAGTCGCTGCAATCCGATTTTAATCTGAGAGAAGTCCTATGCCTCTGTTTGAAGTCAAATTTTTTTTTAATAAATATTCTTGAAAATTACATTTTAAACCATTTTGATCCTCTAAATTTTTCTTTTGAAAAATTTGGATTTTTGCCATTTTTAGATGCAATTCTTTTATAAAATGAAATAAAAATAAAAATGGTTAACAAGCCCATTGTGCGCAGCTTAGAGGGAACTTTTTCCTAAGGCCATTAAAAAAAAAGAAAAAAAAGTTGGTTATTATTAATAATATAATCGGCTTGTGCGACGACGCCGACGTGATTTTTTTTTAGTTTTAAAATCCACTAATAGTTCATGAAAAGTAAAATTTATTAAAATTAGAAAAATAAAAATTATTTTAAACCCACTACGGAGTCAAGAGGGTGTAGATCCCTGACCAGCAAGATGCCCGCTGAAGTCGGGTTTTGCAGCTGGTTTTAAATATAATATAATAATTAGTATATTTACAGTTAGTAGTGAAGAAAGTTTATGAGCTATGCCCCTGTTCCTTAAACTATGTGTTTTGACCCCATTTTGGCCGTGTAGCTAAATTTTGGGGTCGCAAAACATAAACAACAATCACAATGAAATTAAACCTCTGAGTGAATTCAAGGTAGGTATATTTGTCATTGAATGAATGTTGACTTGGAATTAGGGCAGAATTTTCAACAAATTCTGAATTGACCTTAAATATATACTTTTTCGTTTTGTAATTCATAATTATGCGAAGTAACGTCCTCAAGAAGTAACAATTAAAAAAAACAAAATACCAATAAAATTTTAAAAATGTTGAAAATCAAATATTCAACCAAGATTTGATTCTTTTTGTTATAAATAAACAAGTACTTTAAACATAATATGTAGTTTTAATAATTTTTTTAGTTTTGGATTTGATCCATTTTAGCTGTGAGCCTCTCATATAAACAATAAAATGTTGACAAATATGTTAAAATTAATCGGTTGTAATTAGTCTCCAGTCTAGTAGGACGGGTTAGAATTAGAGTACTAACCCAAGAGGGGGGAATCTGATATGATACATGAGTAGATGGGTTGAAGATCGCGTCACATCTGATTGATATCCTAGGCAGATAAATTGCTCAGCTCACAAGAGACTCCAAGGTTAAATATACTATATATATGATATAGTAGATACTTGTTCTCCCCCCTGGAATACGGGAACAGTCCTAGGAATGAAAACTGGGTAGAATTATAGGTTAGGTATTGTTAAGAAAACTAAATTAAAAATATATTTAATTAATATAATAATTGTATCATTGTTGTGCCTTTTAAATTTAATAATTATTTATTTAATAATTAATCATTATTATTTAATAATTAAGTTGAATAATTGTTAAGAATAATTATTAATTTACCGGGTGAGTTTTTTGTCTCTTGAGACAGTCTTAGTAACTCAAAAACAGTGCATTATATGGAAAAAAGTTTCAAATAAAAGTTTATTTATATCAGAGGGGAAACTAAATTACGCTATTGTTTGTCGACTAAGAACAAGCTTTCAAGGGTATTTCGAGGACCACTTCTGTTGTTTTTTTTTAAATAGAAACCTATATATATATTCCTTTACATATTCTTAATCTAGAATAAAACTTTACAACTTTCATAAGATTTATGTTTTTATACGACATCAAATAAAAAAATATTAAATCATTTAGATCTCAAAAAAATCATAATAATTATTTTTAACAATCATTCAATTTAATTATCAAATAATAATGATTAAATAATTAATTATTAAATAAATAATTTAGTAATAATTAATGATTTAATAATTTTTCGACACTGTTCTGAGACTTTCCAGAGTGTATGAGTGTATGACAAAAGTCTTCTGGACTAATTCCAATTTCGTTATTTTGGCTTTCTAAGTTTCTTCGTAGCCTTTACATTTCCAATTTTTTTTTTTTTTAATAGATTTACAACACGATAAAATGAAGCTCCTAAGGGGAAAATGATTTAATTATTAATTATTACTAAATTATTTATTTAATAATTAAACAATTGATCATTATTATTTGATAATTAACTTGAATAATTGTTAAAAATAATTAAGATTTTTTTGAGATCTAATTGATTTAATATTTTTATTTTATTTGATGTCGTATAAAAAATAGTTCTAATGAAAGTTGTTCAGTTTTTTTTTCTAGATTAAGAATATGTACAGAAATATAGGTTTCCATTTACAAAACAGAACTTGACCTCGAAATACCCTTGAAAGCTTGTTCTAGGTCGACAAACAATAGCGTAGTTTGGTTTCCCTCTGATATAAATAAACTTTTATTTGAAACATTTTTTACATATACTTCATTGTTTTTGAGTTATAAGACTGTTTCAAGATAAAAAACTCACCCGGTATATATAATATAGTATTTGTTCTCCCTAGGGAATACAGGAACAGTCTTAGTGACGAAAAGTGTATAGAATTATAGGTTAGGTATTGTTAAGAAAACTAAATTACAAAAAATATTAATATAATAATTAAATCATTGTTATGCCTTTTCGATTTAAAAATTATTTATTTAATAATTAAATACTATTTAATCATTATTATTTGATAATTAAGTTGAATAATTGTTAAGAATAATTATTATATATATACATATATATTTTGTGATCTTTCATTGAATAAGTAAAAATGTGTGATTAGTAAATATTTTATGTACAATCCATAATCTAAAGTCCAACTAATCGTGAGTGATGATAATAACTAATCTGTGGCGGTGAATCGCATTTGGAATATTAGTTGAATAAAAGATTTCACTGTCGATGGTAATCAGAATTTTTTTGTTTTGTATTTTAGGCTAAAAATAAAATATGATGCGAGAGTCTCTCTGCTCTTTAAATAAAATAATTTTTAATCCATTTGAATATCTTGAGATTCTAAAGGTTCAAAAGAAATTAATTTAAAAGAAAATGTGCAATCTCTCTCTCTGGCCCTCTTTCTGAACTTTTAGAGTTAGAAAACGGGGGGGGGGGATGATATTTTCTGTGTTTAAAACAAATATTTATAGGATTAATATTTTGAAACAAGATTAATTAAATACCAGAGGCATTTCGACAAAGGAATGATTTCTTTTATCTTTGTTGGAAGTTGAAAATGATCTAAAAATGAATTTTCCAAAACTCACTTTGATTCCAAATTAATGGATAATATACAGGGTGAGTTTTTTTTTATCATGAGACAGTCTTATAAGTCAGAAACAAACTGTACTATATGGAAAATAAAAGTTGTTTTATATCAACGGAGTAACAAAACTATAAGCGATTATTTGTCGACCTAGAACAAGCTTTCAAGGGTATTTCTAGATCAAGTTCTGTTTTTTAACTATCCATAATCAATACAAAATAAAAAAAAATGAACATCATTTATTAGAATTATTTTTTTATACGGCATCAAATAAACAAAATATCAATTAGATCTCAAAAATATCCTAAAATTTATTCTTAACAATCATTCAATTTAATTATCAAATAATAATGATTAAATAATTAATGATTAAATAAATAATTATTAAATAGAAAAGTCACAACAATGAAAATAATTGTTTATAATTATCTTAAAACTTCATTACTTTTTTCATATGAAGTGTTTCTGAGTTATAAATATAAGACTTTCTCAACATAAAAAACTCACCCTGTAGATATATTTATATAATTATCAGAAAGTGATAAATACAAATTTCTACAAGGCGTGAAAAACAATATATATGTCAGATTAATATTCCGATTTTAATTTAATTTTAATAGATCTAGAGTTTTTAATATTATAGTTAAAAATAGATGGTTTTGTACCTCATAGAGCAACTATACGGATTGGCCATCTTCTGCCTATATTAGTAATTACAATTACATATATTCTTAAGAAGAATACTCGTAACATTTCTAGCGTATTTAGAGGGTCACAACTCCCTTCAAAGTATAGAGAACTTCACATTTTTTGAGGCAAGTCTTAAATAATCCATTTATGATTTCAAAAGTTTTTCTTCTTTATTTAAAGCAATTGTAAAAAATTTGCTTTTTCTTGCCGTGACCCTCGTTATTTTCAATGAAAGATCTCAAAAAATATCCCACCGCTGCCACCAATGTTGAGGTGCGGAATTTGGGCTTAGGGGTTGTTTAATTTAAAAGCTGCCACCACGGACAGGGTGAAATGATTTAATTGATTTATGAAGAATATTTGTTTATTGGTAAAAATGATCAAAGATATAGTACAACGTTACAACTCTTTGGCTGCTTAATGATAAGTATTGTTTAACATGTTTTGAGTATCAGGGGAGAGTATTTTTAACAATTATTTAACTCAATTATCAAATAATAATGATCAAATATTTAATTATTAAATAAATAATTATTGAATTGAAAAGGCACAACAATGAAAATAATTGTAAAACTTCATTATACACAGATTGTGAGGGAATTTTAAATGAAAAAATTTCTTAATAAATATCTGTATGTGTATGTGTTGTGGCTTTGTTCATTTTTGTAAATAAAACTTTAGTATAGTATAGTATAGGTTTAATAGGGAAGTAGGTATTTTAATGAGAAGCAAAACGGTAATGTGAGCCGGAGAGCAATTTCGAGGACATGGGGTATGGTATTGCAATGCGGCCTTATTTTAAAGCTATCACCACAAGGGGTGTGTAATCAGGTGGAAGATTGGATCGGCACGGGAGAGAGAGCCAACGCCCGGGCACGCTTCCGCCCCCGCACCCCCGTCCCTCTCCGCACCCCTTGGTCGGGTCATGTTGTCTCATCTTTTACTCGTGTTTTCTTTTCTATCTTGTAAAGTCACCACCTTCCTTCCTCGGGTTTCACTGGGGTATCTTATAGCAGGCAACCAGGGGTAGGAAGAGAATCAATTGGAGTCTGGTCACGCTCTCTCTGTCGTCGAGACCACACGTCGAGTTCAACCACAGAGGTTACTTTTCATAGGCCATTCCGGTCCAGTCAGGGTACGTGTGTGCTCTGCTCTGGCCATGGGAGGTATTGCTCTGGTTCCTGGGATTTAATATTACCAGACTTCCAAGTCAATTGGGAGACAAGCTGGCTATATTAGCTACAATCGTGTCTCCATCTTTGTTTACTCCAAATACGTATAAGTAGTATATTCGAGATTTATTAAAATTATAATTATCTAAAACAAACAAAACGGGCAAACAACAACAAAACGAAATTAAAATTTTATTTATTTATTATTTATTTATTTATTTATTATTTATTTATTTATTTATTTATTTATTATTTATTTATTATTTATTTATTTATTTATTTTTATTCATTATTTATTATTTTCATTATGACATTATTTCATTATCTGTGATACTATTTAATTGTTTGTAATTATTTATTTATTTATTGTTTATTTATTGACTATTGTATATTTGATTGTACACAATTTTATAACTGTTATGCCTAATTTATATTTGGCTATGAAAATTTTCTTATCTGTGCCATTTCGTCTGCTGCTGCATTATCTGTGATATTATTTTATTATTGATGTTGTTGAATTAATTGTCGTTGACTATTTTGATTATTATTGTTTATCGATTGCACATTGTTAGACTCATGGTAGACTGGGTACAATGGAATTCATTCCAAAGCCATTAAGAGGAGAGAAAATAAAAATAAATAAATTAAATTCAAATTTTATGACATTTATATTTTCTATCATATTATAAGGTCTTGATATTCTGGATATTAGAAGAATTAAAATTATGTCTTTTAGAGTTAATTTCACATAAAATTTGATTATGTTCCACTTTAATTGAAGTATCTATAGTTGAAATAGAACAACAGGAGTAAAACAGAAAAACATGTATTTATTTAACGCATTGGTTAAGCACGGAAAATCACTAATTTCCATATGATCTTTTTGCTCAACTAAATTTTGTATACATAATCAGTGGGCCCCTAGAAGTCTATGAAAATCTTGGCCCTTGTTAAAACTCAACCAAATTTT
The DNA here is from genome assembly GCA_024734495.1 of Forficula auricularia. Lineage (NCBI taxonomy): Eukaryota > Metazoa > Arthropoda > Insecta > Dermaptera > Forficulidae > Forficula > Forficula auricularia. The sequence goes on along the minus strand of JALMQS010000150.1, from coordinate 14,695,532 downwards.
GTATACATAATCAGTGGGGCCTTAGAAGTCTAAAAATGCAAAAACTAACCCAAACGGACCAGCTGTCATATTTAATAATAATAATTTCAGAAAAAGGTCTTCTTTGTAACCTGCAACTTTTGCACCAATAGATAACTATAAAAAAACTATAGATAATGCAACTTTCTTTGTTATACGTAAGACGATTATTACGTATACATATTTCAGTTTTGAAAAGCCTACATAATTCTTAATAATTATTATTAACAATTATTCAACTTAATTATCAAATAATAATGATTAAATAATTAATTATTAAATAAATAATTATTAAATAGAAAAGTCACAACAATGAAAATATAAGTGTTTATAATTATTATCTTAAACTTCATTATAGACAGATTTAAACAGGGCCGTATTTAGACTTGATAAGGCCCTAAGCTATGTGAGAAATGGGGCCCTTTATAAGACCAGATATTATATGTCAGTGTCAAATATGATTTTCGGATACCTAGAGGGTTAAACTGAAATACTTACAATTAACCGAATTTATCTGCATTTGCTCTCGAAATTTATCAGTAATTTCGGTAATCATAATTACCGGTAATACCGGTTAACTAGTTATCAGTAATGCAAACCATAGTCACAAAAGCGCCTTGTTCTTCGAAAGGACGCTCTAAAGAAATTGGGTAAAGAGCGAGGGGTGAACCGCGACCTAATATGCTGTACACCTCCACTTGTACTTCCAAATATTTTCAAGTATCTCCAAATATTTTCAAGTATCTCCAAATATTTCCAAGTACTTCCAAATATTTCCAAGCTCTTCCAAATATTTCCAAGTATTTCCAAATATTCCCAAGTTCCATTCCTTCCAAATATTTCCAAGTGCTTCCAAATATTTCCACGTACTTCCAAATATTTCCAAGTACTTCCAAAATACTTCCAAGTACCTACTTCCAAGATACTTCCAAAGAGATGTACACCTACTTCCAATCGCGGATCACCCCTCGGTGAAGAGTATCGGACGTTCCGGACGTGCAGCATTGGGATAAATAATTCTTCAGTATATTTAAGTATATATGACGATTACTCCTTCGGACAATTTTTGGGGGCCCCATGAAAGTGGGGGCCCTAAGCTATAGCTTGTGTAGCTTATACGTAAATCCTGCACTGGATTTAAAAGATTATATTCTACTTAATTGCGATAAAATTCTCGAGTAGGTACTCTCTGAACTTTTTGCTTGTTGATAGTAAAGTCCTTGACTGTGAATAATATTAACTATCCGTTAGGTATCTTTTCAATTTCCTTTCAAACTTTTCTTATTCAGTAAGAAATCTTAGTTATATACCGAAGTTCTTCAAGTAACTCTTCAACATACTTTATTATATAAGTATAATATGAAAAAACCTAGCACTTTATACGTCATGGCTTTTATGACAAAACAACCATAGAACATGAAAATGAAATGAATCTTACTCGTTAAAATGTTTGCTAGGTGTATTTCCTTTCCAAGAACAGATGAAAAAGTAAATATAGTTACCATTCTAGAGCTTTCTCTAATATTCTACAATGTGAAGTTAGGAAGAATCTAGGGGGTGGATGATGATATCTTTATGTTGATGTTTGAAACATATATTAACTTATTAACTGAGAAACTGTTCTTCATTCAAGTATTTAATTAATCTTCTCAAATTAACTACAGAGTTCCAAAATTAATATTCTCTCCTAGACTAATTTTACCTCCAATAAATCATCCCTCTGTATTTAAAATTGTTTAAAGTTTTTATTTGATTGAGAATTACAAAATAATAACATGGGTAAAAAGTAATAAATAGTATTCACTTAGAATCGAACTAAATAGGCTTTTTTTAAAAAAAAAAATAAACATAAAGCTTCGATATTACAGCTGAGGCCATTTATATACAGGGTTATTGATAATTCGATAGTAATCTTGAAAGGGGTTATAGGTATTATAGCTAATTTTCAATAAATTTTACCATATGAATCCGAGATCAAAAATCATTACTTTTGGAGTTATCAGAGTTTTAATTTTTTTTAATTTTCCGTCTTTCTACCAATAACTACTAATTGTAAAAATTGTACTGCACTCTGAGTGCTAAAAGGGCCCTTTTTTATAGCTGAATGCTGGTGAATAAGAGATTACAAATTTCCTGGCCAGTAAGATGGCCGCCGAAGGCGGGCTTCGCAGCTGGTTAATAAATATTTCTTTAAGATTAGATAAATAATATCATATTTCTTCAAAATATTATTTAAAATTAATTAAAAATAAACTTTAAATCGATATTATGTAATAATATCTGGCTGTAATTTGACCCCTTAATATTAACGAAAATTCCAGATTAATGGCTCTGGAGATACGATAACGAAAAGACACACGATACATTTTGAACGTATCTTCAAGTTTATAAAACGAGGATGTTTTTTCTATATTTTTTACATCAAGTGTATTGGACTTTTTTTAGTAATCGTCTTGAATCTAAATGACATTGTCATTACTTGTTAGTTTTGACCTTATATTTCGGAATATATGTAAGTTGGGGGCATAATTTTTTTTTAAAGTAATCTCTCATTCACTAGCTATTAGAAAAGTGTTTTTTTAGCACTCAGAGTGAAGTATTTTTTTTTTACAATTAACAGTAGAAAGTCGGGAAATTTCAAAAATTAAAACTGATAACTCCAAAACTAATTATTTTTAACTCTGGGTTCATAGGGTCAAATTTATTGGAAATTGGCTATAGTATAACCCCTTTGAAGATTTCCACTATACCAATATACCTGATTATTGTCATGATGTTAAAATTATTTAAGGGCCTAAAAACCCCGAAAATTTTGGACTTTTTTCAGATTTTTGCTTATAACTCAAAAACCAGGCACCCTACGGAAATTTCACTTTTAAAACAACGAAAGACCATAAAATTTCGCGTCGATCAACGTAATTAAAAGTTAAAATCGTCAAAAATAGGCAATTTTGAAAACTAATTAACACTTCAATGCTTATGCAAAAATACTGGCCCATAAGCGGTCTTTGAGATAAAGAACTTTAGAATAGAATATAATTATTAATGAAAAATGTGTTGATGTTAAAATTAATTATGTCATAAAACTAACGTTATTTATTATAGATGAGTTATTGTTTTATGATCCAACTAGTAATCTCGTTTTTTTGTCAGAAGAAGTCATATGTCAAAAATATTACTTTCCGCTGGTGACTTACTTGACTTCTTCACCCTCTCAAATCCACTATTTTAATATCGTAAACCGAGAGAGTGGATGAGGAAGTCTCGAGAAGATGATGGATTTTGCTGATTTGTGCCCTTTCAAGGCAGCTATATATACATGTAGATATAATAATAATCGAAGAATGAAGAAGCATTTTGCGGGGGATAATAATTCATGCAATCAAGTATCTTCTCTGATGGATATTAGCTTTATGGTGAAAAGAGATTCTCTCTCAGATGTTGGCGACTGACAGTGAATTGACTCTCTAAATCATTGGAACGTTTCCAGATTATAATATATATGACACGGGTATTGATAAATTACCCATCCGACATTCTCTCTGTGTGTGTGTGTGTGTGTATTCATTTCTAATTCATAGATAAGTGACATCACGTCATAAAGCAACATGGATAGATGTCTCTCCGGACAGTTGTATGAAATTAAGTTGAAAAATAAAAACGATTTTTGTTTCTCCGTTCTCGAGACAATCGTAGATAGAAAAAAATCGCAGCTGTCAAGATCCGGGGGTGTGCGCCCCCCTCCCGCCTTTCATATAATAAGACTAATCATCTTGGCTAGACGGCAATATATCTCTCTTATACCTTGTTTAATTAACTTTACTCAGTACGATAAATTGTCACACATTTATTTGCGATTCTTTCCCCAAGCTTAAATTTATTATATTGTAGTATTATTATATCTGTACTTCCAGAGAAGATCATTTTTCATGTTGAAATTCTTATTTTCTTTAAAATGAAATTATTATTTTTTTTAATCCAATATTTTACTCTTAGAAAGAAAGAGAATGGTATATAATAATTACCAATTTTAGTCTTAATATTTGCTTATCATTAAAATAAATTACAAATATACAAATACCGGGTGAGTTTTTTTTTTATCTTGAGACAGTCTTATTATAACTCAGAAACAGTGCATTATATTTATGAAAAAAAAAGTTTCTAATATAATTTGTTTTGTGTTCAAGGGAGAAACAAAACTATAGTTTTAATTGTCAAATAATAATGATTACATATTTAATTATTAAATAAATAATTTAATAATGATAAAAAAACAATAGTTTCAATTATCAAATAATAATGAGTAAATATTTAATTATTAAATAAATAATTTATAGTTTTAATTATCAAAAATAACAATGATTAAATATTTAATTATTAAATAACTAATTTAATAATTTTGCGACACTGTTCTGTGACATTCCAGAAGGTATCACAAGTCTTCTGGATTAATGTTTATGTGGATCAAATGCAATGGCCGCCAATATTCCAATTTCGTTATTTTGGCTTTTTTCAATTTTTTCGTATAGTCTTTACATTTCATTTACAAACCATAAAATGAAGCTCGTGTGGGTGTATTCATATCAGGATACATTTATTTCAAAGACAGCCATAACACACTTCTACAATCACCATAAATTAAAACCATACATTCTGCGGGCCCCTCTAAAGCTAGAATTCAAAAAGTGACCACCCAAAATGGGGGGAGGGTTAGAAATGAAAATTCTAGCCTTTTCGACCAAACTCAACCAAATTTTGTATACATATTCTGTGGCCACCCAAAAGTCTAGAAATGCAAAAACTAGTCACCCAAAATGGGGGATGAGGGTCAAAATGAAAATTCTAGCCCTTTCAACCAAACGCAACCAAATTTCTTATACATATTCTGTGGACCCCCAGAAGGCTAGAAATGCAAAAACTAAGTTAAGTTTGGTACAAGGGCATAGATCAGTGTTTCTTAAAATTTTTGAAAATGCGGCCCCCTTGGAACCCAAGTCAATATCTCACGGTCCCCATATTTTTTTTTAATTCAGATTGGTTAAAAACTATTTTAATTTTGAATTTAGTATATGCATACATTTACTAGTCAATGCATAATGCATGCATTTACTAAGGTTAACAGTAAAAGCTTGAAAAAATATTGCAAATATATTATCATTTCAACATTTCAATACATTATCAAAATTTTATAATTTATAATCCAAGTATTTAAACTTATTTAACAATAATAATTTATTTGCGACTCTTGGCGATCTCCTTGCGGGTAATCCATGGCTCATAGGGGGCCACGGCTCACTACTTTAAGGCCTAGATTTTCATTTTTTGACCCTCCCCCCATTTTGGGTGGTTAGTTTTTTCTAACCTTTTGGAAGTCAACTGATTATTATATATTCAAAACATGATTGACTTTGGTCGAAAGGGCTAGAATTTTTATTTTTGACCCTCCCCGCTATTTCGGATGGTTATTTTCTCTTTTTTTTTAAACAAAAATGTCAAAAATTTCATCCTCTACAATTTTACCTCTGATGGAGTTTGCCCTAGAGTAAACAGTTTAGGAGCTATAATCAATATGGTGATTTTACGGTATTTTTGACATCTTCAGGGGTCGATTACCCCTAAAAACGACTCGATTTAGCGAGTAAGAATTTGACTTTCTGGCTGTGTGCTGATCACACTACAGTATGAGATATGTTATTTGGATTCTAAAATCAGTTTCTAAAATGGTCAGTAGCTCTTAGACTATTTTATGACACAAAATGATGAGATATATAAAATTAGTGAGAAAGATGAGAAAATTCAATAAGTAGCGTAAACAGTTTAGGAGTTATATGTAATCAATGAGGTGATTTTAATGTATTTTTTGACCACTTCAGGCGTCTATAACATCTTAGATTCAACAGGAATAATTTTTTTCTTTCTTGAGAAGATCGGTAACGAATCCAAGTTAAGCGAAACCAAGAAACTGCTTTTTTTTACTTAGGGAAAGTGGTGTAGGTTTAAGGTGAAACATGATATTAATTAATAAAGTAACGGGTGTGTAGTTTCACAGTGAATGAAATAAAACTCAAAGAGGTTTATACAAACTTAATATATTTCAAACCAAATTCAAACCACGCGCCCTCAGCCTTCTAAAATAAATGACATACTGATATATGAGATAACCACAAAATTGTTGTATATTGTAATTTATCTCTATTATGTTTTATTTAACCTTTATCTCTATATGTGATTTATGCTTATTTGTACATTGATATTTATAATTAATTTTGTGTCTATAACTTAAATTTATAATTTTATTTTCTAATTTAATTCTAAAAAAATTTCATATTTATACTTGTAATTAAGGGTTTTTATTTATATTAATATTCATATTTACCTAGATCTCTTATATTTATTTTTATATATTTTTATATTAAAAAAGAAAAAACTTTGTAAAACAATTTTTTAAATTTTAATTTTATTGATGTTTTTCTTTTGTTATGTTGGTATGTAAGATTTGAATGTTATATTTTATTATATTGGTACATTTGATTTAGATGTTAAAAATTGTGAACGCTCGTTCAATTATTATTAGTTTTAACCTGTTAACTCCTGATAATGGACTAATAATCCGAAATATATTGAGTTTATATAAATCTCTTTGAGTTTTGTTTCATTCACTGTGAAACTACACACCCTTTACTTTATTAATTCAAGAAACAGCTGTTAATTAAAGCATCACCTCGCCAGGTTACTGCTTAGAAACTGTTTACTTTTGATTAATTCTTATTTTAATAAGTCCTCTGTGTTAATAAAAGCAAAGATGTCAAAAAAGAACCCAGTCTCAGTCTCTCTCTAGAAATAATAATATTTAAAATTCACTTTCTTTGTTCTCTAGTCAGCTTCGAGTAATCTTAACGCGGATTGAAAAAAAAAGATCAGTTTCAAAAATTTAATATAATTTCCTTTCCACCAACTGTGGCTTCGGTTTTTTTATTTTCTAGATATATCCAACATATATCTACGCCTTTAGGCCGTCGAAAAGAATTTCAAATGTTTCAATTCGCATTCAACTTTTACCAGTTTAAAAAAAGAGGGAGGTTCGTATTTTATTTATTGCAATCCCGCCCACTGGTGTTAGGTAAAAGCGAAACCACAGTCGTACGCTTTGACTTTACTTTTGTACACTCCTCAGGCATCCAAAAAACGATACAAGGAGCACATATTGACAGGCATTATCCCACCAGCACATTGTAGATGTGGATGATCCCTCTTGCAAGCAAATGGTTGCCAAGTTGGTTGGACGGCGTTTGTCTTTGAAAATATTTATTTATTTTATTTATGTAAGCTCTCTCTTTTGGGATAGCTTTTGTCTCCTCGTTCTCTTGGCTATATAACTCTTGATTTTATTCTAACTTGATATGAGAGGACGATTCGTTCTTCTTGCCAAAAACTCTCTGTCAGCCCGACACGAGAAATCAACTTTTTTAAACTCAAGAATTTTATCACAATTAAGTAGAAAATAATCTCTTAAATCTGTGTATTTAATATGGAGTTTTAAGATAATATTATAAACACTTATTTATATTATTATGACTTTTCAATTTAATAATTATTTATTTATTTAATAATTAAATATTATTTAATCATTATTTTTTGATAATTAAGTTGAATAATAATTGTTAAGATTTATTATTAGGATTTTTTGAGATCTAATTATAAAAAAATAATTCTAATGAAATTTGTTCAGTTTTTTGAGGGGGGGGGATTAAAGATTGGTAGAGGCAAATATAATATTTCTTGAACACAACAATAAATTCAAGAAAATCACTGACGCGCCAGTTAACGGGGAAATAAATATATATTGTTCTTATATGTATATGTATGACTGTACATACCTCAGGCACATTTTTTTTATAAAGGAGCACATATTGACAGGCATTATCCCACCCGCACATGATGATCCCTCTTGCAAGCAAATCGTTGCCAAGTTGGCGGCGTTTGTCTTCGAAAATATTTATTTATTTATTTTATTTATGTAAGCTCTCTTTTGGGATAGCTTTTGTCTCTTCGTTCTCTTGGCTATATAATTCTTGATTTTATTCTAACTTGATATGGGAGGACGATTCGTACTTCTTGCCAAAAAACGCCGGTCAATGGATGAACCCGAGTTTTGTTGCCAAAGCGCCTTATTTAATCTGAATTTAGAATAGAAAAAAACAGGACTTTTATGTTTGTAGATTAATTCACCAGTGTTGGTAACAAATCAAGATTTCGCCCTCCCCACCCCGCCACTCCTTTTGACCTGGTTTATGCACTTGACTAAGGGTACGGGGTCGCCAATAAAACGCCAAATGTTACGCCTCGCCATAGTGCGCCAAGTATAAATTAATCAACAATTTACCTGCAATCTCATAAACACTTGCAAGTGTGTTTGTATGCCATTCATTGCAAGTCGTGCACCAGGTGAATGTTTATTTCTTGAACATATGACACACTCACCAGGGGCATTAATAATATTAATCAACGTTTCTAATTTGAACTTGCAATATTTTTCCATATTAACCTTAGGTTAATTAATTTCTACGAAGCAAATCAATTTACTTTCGAGATTAATAAATTACACACTACTAAACAAAAATTTCACCCCGTAAATGTAACAATGGATTCTAGTAGAGTTTTATACGCTGATTATAATGCAATTTCTCGGTATTTTTTACAACAGGTCAGAATTTTGAGATATTATCGGTCAAAATGTTAAAAAAGGGCATTTTGACCTTATTTTCGAGTCCCCCAAGGGTATAGGGCAAGGATCGGGAACTTGTTTATTTAATAATTATAAATATTTAATCATTATCATTTGATAATTAAAACCATAGTTTTTTTTATTATTAAATTATTTATTTAATAATTAAATATTTAATTATTGTTATTTGATAATTAAAACTATCGTTTTTTTATTATTAAATTATTTTAATTGTTTTAAAATTATTGGATAAAAATACTTGGTAGGTTTCAAAACATACCAAGTATTTTTTATCCAATAATTTAAAAAAATGTTTTACCAAGTACCAACACCAAATTCCTTAAAAACTATTAATTGTTTTAGTTGACAATCTGCCTTTATCCTCTGCACCCTTCATATTCTATTCCCAAGTCTTTTATCTCAAAGACAGGCTTATGGACTAGTATTTTCGCATAAATATTGAAATGTTAATTAGTTTTCAATTTTCATTGTATGTATAGTAGTTAATCCAAAGAAACAAAAAGTAAATTGATTAAATTACAACTGGGTTCAAAATTACTTTTAATTTTTTTTTTAATATATAATAATAATAATAATAATAACGTGATTATAAATACATTCACACAGAAAAAGGAAATTATTAAAAATCGTATTTGCACAGACATCCTTTTTAGGACACTAAAAAAAATCACAGGAAATGAATTTAATATTGAATTTTATGAAGAGGAGATGAATATATATATATATAATTAAATTTAGAATACATTTACAAATTAATTACTTATACTACACTTTAAAAAAAAAAGTTGAAATAAATCTCAAAATGAAAAATAGCCTGAATATTTAACAAATGCAAATTGAAATTGTCCCTTTCTCTGGTAAAAAACATATTTTTTTTTTAATTTTATACGTTTCAGTCATAAAATATTATCTATACATCAAAATAGAATCAATCAATATGAATATATTGGATGGACCTAGATCGAAAAAACAAATTTAATGTTATCAATTAATATTGTTATTAGTTATCGTTGATTGGCATTAAATTTTGCCAGGATTTATCAAACTGATACTCATTTTATATCCTACTACTAGAAAAAAATATTAAGAGTTGACATTTTATTAAAATCACACATAATACCAGGTGAGTTTTTTTTTTTTATCTTGAGACAGTCTTTGATTTGATTTTTTTGAGATCTATTTGATTTAATATTTTTTTCATTTGCTATCGTATAAAAAATAGTTCTTATGAAAGCTGTTCAGTTTTTTTTTTTTTTTTTTGTAGATTTAGGAAATGTAAAAAAATATAGGTTTCCATTTAAAAAATTCAAAATACCCTTGAAAGCTTGTTCTAGCTCGACTAACAATAGCGTAGTTTAGTTCCCCCCTTGATATAAATAAACTTTTATTTGAAACTTTTTTTCATATAATGCATTGTTTTTGATTTTATAAGACTGTTTCGATAAAAAAAAACTCACCCGGTATAGTATTTTTCTTTAATAATAATACCCGAAAAAGATAAAATTTCCCCCGAAATATAATAAAAGAGGGGGCCGGGAGAAGAGCGGCTCAAATATCCGAGGACCGAAACGCTGCCCGCCAGGGCAACCAGCCCGGATATACATAAATATATTCCTAGTTATAATTTAAATAGTCTAAGAGGTTGGTAATCAGCCTGTACATAGTGTAACTCGCAGCAGGCTAGTCTAATTGAATGCATAACTGACAGGCGGCGCTATTGTCTTTCTTGAATAATTTTACGATACTTTACTCTAAACGCTCGACGAAGGACTACAATTAAGTCAATATTCCAAAAATTATAATTATTTATTAAACACGAACAAATAATACAATAAACTACTATTCGATCGGCTTATTCTCCAATCTGAGCACATTTGAATTTTTAAGATCTGTGTTTACTAGCTCAAAATCTAAAAATTTATGGACATCAGATTATGAGAAACGAATTCAAATCGTTATTAATGTAGAGTTACAATTAAATTGAATTATAATTTATTTAAGAAGATATTTTTTATCTACTCTTATTAAACGATTAAAAATGGTTTGTTTATTTATAAACTCGTATATATTTTATTTTGAAAACTGATCTACCGATTTTGATGAAATTCACAGGTTAAGAGCTTTTTGGGTTGACAATTCGATCTGTCACTGTTTCATCTTCGGCTAAATTATTTTTGATGGGTTTTTGGTTAATTGAAATAATTGTTCTCAGATCGTTGTCTTGATAAAAATGTATAATTACATTTTTTGTTCAAATTTCTTTTAATAAATAATTGGTTTTTCAATTTTAAATCCCACAAAGATTTTATACCAAATAAAATTATATATTTAAATTTAATTGATTATAAACCGGGTTTTAAATCCCTACAAACACTTCAAAAGAAATATTTTTATATATTAGAATTTGCCAATTTAATTAATTATAAAACTCGATAAATTGTTATTTAATTAAAAAATTAATTATACGAAATTTATTTATTTAGCTATATACACATATTCTGTGGGCCACTAGAAGGCTAGAAATGCAAAAACTGGGTGCGAGAGGGGTAGATGTGGGAGGTGCATAAGGGGCAAGGGGGGATCCAGAGGGGGACGGAGGCGATCGACTTCCCCCCATACAGGCCCGTGCCTGGCGGGAGTGCAAGACGTGCGTCGCACGCAGAGGCCAAAAAACGGCGGCCAAATCGACAGGGAATTTATAACAATTTTATTTTTTTATTTTAATGAAATTAAAATATGAGATATGAAATTTGTAAAAAAAAAATTTTAAATTGAAAATAAAGTTCTTCCCCCCGCTTGGACAATTCGATCGACACTTCCGAGATAAAAAGTAGATCTTATATACATAGGTTTTTTTTTTTTATAATGATACTGATACAAGAAGAAGTTGCACCAAGAGGGTACCTTATATACATTCTCCCCCCCCCCCCCATAAAAATTCCGCCCTTGATGAGGTGGCGAAGTACGGGGTTTCGTGGGCGGTGGTGTCCTATGGGCGTTTACTATATATATTTGTATTTTTATCAGAATTTTAAATTAAAAATAATATTAATATATAGCTTTTAACTGAAGCAAAAAGTTTCCGAGCATCGCTAGGTGGCTCCAGGTACTTTCAATAAAAACGATTGTAATTATTATATTTTGTGCCAGCAAACAATGTTTTAATGTTATTACTATGTGGGTTTGCCTAAATGGGATAAAAGGTGATGGGTCAATTTAAATAGAGAGATATATATATATCAGCCAGGATCTTTGTCTGTCCCTATCTAATCAGATTCCGGGAGTTAAATTGTGTTTGTGTTGAATTGTGGGTCTGTTTGGATCATTACCCTCTGTGAACAGAGAGAACACACGTTACGCCAGGGCAACTTCGCCGGGGACATGAAATTCAGCACCCTTTACACCGTTGTGTCAATGGTCCTTAACTTTGTCCATTGCATGGTTATGCTCATTTAATGCAATCCTCTCAATGGACATTCAATATCCTGCAACTTTTTAACTATTGTCGCAAAAAAAAGCTTCAGTTGTATGTAACTAAGTCAGTTTGTAAACAAATTTAGAAAGTTGATTTTTTAACTCTGGACCAATAACTCTCTCTTTATCGACCTGTGCAAAAGAAAGGCCCCCGTGACGTGTTCAAATCCTGACAATAACCAAACAATTCAATCAGATGCGTTAGGCAAACTCATTTGATGCTCAAAGTGCTTTCTATATATAGTTGTTGGCCCACAATCGGTGAAATTTCCCTACACACAATGGCTTCTACCATTCAATTGTGTCTATCGGGTGAATCTACTAAACTACTCAACAACATTTAATATGTAACAAACCAATACATCAGTAATAAGAGCGTTTTTTTCTTGTTTTTTTACAACAGCTAATTACAGGCATCCGCTGTAACAAATCAATGAAAATTCACCTTAATATAATTTATATATGTGTATTATGTATTGTTAATACATCATAAATTAATTATTAATTGGGGGGTCGGGTAGGCTAGGCGGTAGCATGTCAGCCAGCTAACCAAGAGGACCCGAGTTCGAATCCGGCTCGAGGCATCCGGCTAAAATCTGACCCCCGAGGTAGAGACAAGTTTAAAAAATAAAATAAATAGTATCGTAAATGGCTTATGGCTACCAAGGCCGAAAAGCCAAAAAAAAAATTATTAATTGTTATCGAGGGGTCGTTAGCGCAATCGGTTAAATCAGCAACTTTTCTAATCCGATTATGAGAACATCAACCTAGACTTCATCAGTTCGATCCCAGCAAGAAGCAAAGTGAATTTATTTGAAAATACTAAAAAAAAAACCGACTTCTCGGCTCCAGAAATCTCTGGTTCTACAAATCCTCGCGCATGCGCAGGACAAAAATTTCTTAACAAGCAACCATGAATCGTGAGAGGCAAACAAGATTACCCCAGGTGGTAACCAATCCACCCACCCTCGAGTGGGACAAATAATAATAATAAAATTAAGTGTTATTAATTTATCAATATTTGTCACTTTGTGGGTTTTAAAAACATGTAATGCTCATTCCGACATAGATGGCGCTGAGCTCGTTAGTGTATGTTCTAGGTTTTTGACTGGACTGTAATTCCAGACTATATATGACTTGACAATGACATCCAAGTTTATAGGGATCGTAAGGTCATTGTCACAACTTGGGAGATTTCCCCCCAAATCTGGAAGGGGGGGGGGAGTTGCACGGAGGTTTTTTGAGGGGAAAAATGTTTAGGGGTAAAAAAGACTTTCTATGCATATTTCTAAAAGTTTTCGGATGTATCTGTATCATTTTTATTCGAATTATATTAATTTATTTATCTATGTATATTTTAAACAAAACAACTACATTTTCGAAATACCCTACATTTTAGTTTAGGTTTTTTTTTTTGTTTAATTTCGGTCTTTTTATGGGATTTTGACATTTTGGACATTACTCTTAGGGGAAAAAAGATTTGGTGTTGGCGACCCTGCGTGAGGTTAAAAGTTTGCGAACTTTTTGTTATGTATATCATAAATAAAACACAAAACATTTTCCAACCTACTTATGTATATTATTATTACAAAACAACGATTTAATCTCAATACTGGTAGGAAATCCCTGTTATAAATAAAAATTGAAGGAAAAAGTGAAAACTTTTTCCAAGACTTGGTACTTTCTCTGATAATTTTGGTGATAAGTGGCTATTTCGATTAGTGGACTTTTCGAGCTAGAATGCTGAAATTTGGTAAAAGAATGGCAGCCTGTCTCTATATTAGCGAAAAATCGTCATAAAACGAGTTGAAATTTTATTACAATCACACATAATTAATTATAATTAATTATTGTACTCGAATAAAAGTAAACGTGTAGATTTAGCTTTATTAATTTTTTCAACAATGTAAATAAATAATCAATAAAATTGTGTAAACAAAACAAATTAAGCAATTAAATAATTATATTTATTTATCCCTCAAATTCTTTAAATACATATTATCCGAGATTTAGTAGGTAGAAATAAAAGAAAAAATATAATCAACTACTAAGCAGAGATTTTTACTTAAATATTTGAGAATTTACAACTGGAAAATGAGAATAAAAAAAAATTATGTATAATAATACAATAAACTAGAACGTTTTGATCGGCTTATTCTACGATCGTTCTTGAGTTAACCTAAAATCGGAGTGGATGCTTATACTTGAGAAACGTCGTAGTTTATTGCATTATTTGTTCGTGTTCAATAAATAATAAGAAAATTCATTCAAGTTACTACTTACTAGAAATGCAGTAATATTTTATGTAATATGTGGTTTTTACTGTTTCTATCTACTATAAATAGCATTGAATTTTCTACCACGCTCAAACTAAAAATACGTTCTTACCCCGGGGTTTTAGCGCAGTGATATTTATGTTGTTTTTATAGAAGAGATAACGATTTTTCATTAAAATATTACAATGGGTTGCGCTCGCTGATATTTTAAATTTACAATGATGTCTTTGTGAGTCTCTATTGTTCGGCATTAATATGGTATTAATTTCTTTGAGAAAAAAAATTAAAAAGCAATTTTACCGTGAGCTGTGTCGTTTTGTTTAATTCTCCTTTATTTTTTAGAGGTTGACATTTATTTTCAATAGTCCTTTTTAAAAATCTATTATTTTTTTTTACTTTTGATAGTTTTATCGAAACGCTTGACAATACATCATTTTCAATACTTATTATTGTAGTTAAGTATAATATATTTTTCTTTTGGATAATATTTATGGAATTTGCTGCGTAATTAAATTTAATTGTTTAATTTGTTTTGTTTACAATATTTTATTGATTATTTATTTACATTGTTGAAAAAGTAAATAAATAAAACTAAATCTAGACGTTTATTTTAGCTCTTCTCTTTATTGCTTGAAAATGAATATTTATATTTTATTTTTCCATATTATTTTTATTTACCTTTGGCCATCAACTCATTTTCATTAAGGTAATTTAAAACATTAATAAATAAATATTTTTCATGTAATTATTTTTAGTTTTTTCCTTCGATAATATTTTATTCAGCTCTTTTATGAACTTGTAATTTTATTATCTTGTCTATCGCTTCTAGAGCATTTATTCTTGACAGGGGGGCTGCGGAAAGTATTTAAGGGGGCCACAAAAATATTAGAATTTTTTAAGTTTTGATATCTTTATAAATAAAAAAAATGTTACTACGTAGTTTTTATTATAAGTGATATAAATGGGGCATTCCACGCCAAATCGGACGGTTTGAAAAATTTAATTTTTGATTTCCTTCATTTTTTGACATTTTTTAATGCCTATAAAAAAACTCTTTAAACAGTAAATTTTGAAATTTATTTGATCACCGGTTGAAAAGATATCGAATTTCGGTTTTTCGCTCTTAACTTCTTCAAAAATGTTTCAGATTCAAAATTTTTGTTTTTCACATACTTTTTAGAAAAATAAAAATACAAAAAAAAATTTAAAGTGTTTTTATATGCAATTTTTGAGTTTGAAAATTTTAATCTTGTTTTTAAAATCACCCACCATTTTTGAAGAAAAGTTATCAGCGAAAAACGGAAATTCAATATCTTTTAAATCGGTGATCAAAAATTTTTCAAAATATACTAGAAAGAGTTTTTTGATGAGTACTAAAAAAATGTCAAAAAAATGAAGGAAATCAAAAATTAAAATTTTTAAAACCGTCCGATTTGCTTAAACGTGGTCAAACTAAATGAAAACGTTGAGCGCATATGTAAATTTGACCCAAACAAACAGACAGACAAAATTACAAGTTAAATAAAACCGTGGAAATATTTTTTATAAGTCTAGGTTTACAATTTTTGTACATATAATTACCTAATGATGGGGTGAGGGTACTTAAAGTATTTTAAGATTTTAAGGGGGCCGCGACTAATAAAAGCTTAAAAGCTTACTGTTCTAGACCTCTTGATAAAATGTCTTTAAGATTATTCTACAAGATACCTTCAAGACATAGTTAAAATTTTACATTTATCTTTTTTTATCAATATTTATGTATATTTAACTCTCAGATGTTGTTTATTATCATCAATTTTTGACCCACTTTCACTAAGCAAATTTTCTTGAAATTTTTTTTCTTATATTTATTTAGATAATTTTACGGACTAGTAGTCCACTTACAAAAATGTCAAACATGTGTATAATGAGTGTTACATCAGGAAAAATAAAAAAATAAAATTTTACAAAGAGTTACATAATAAAACATCAAAATCATATATAAACAATGCAAAATAAACTTCAACGGATCGTTGGTAAACTTTATCCAAATTCATTTGAAATATTAATATGTTCTTGAGTAAAGTACTTTAAAATATAATTTTACTAATAACTTTATTTAATCTTTTTCGTGGTCCCCAGGGTACTTAATTAGGATATAAAATTTCATCAAAATTGGTTAAGTCATTTTCAAGATATTTAGAAAAAACTAAAAAAGTACTGAAATAAAGTACTAATGTTTGTGGACCGATATGTACCAAAAACTAATCAGCGCTTCATTTTGTTAAAATACTGGTAGGTTTTCAATTTCAATTCATTCGGTGCAACGGTGTGGAAAAATTCGTGGACGAAAAAAACGATAACACACACACATCCATCCATCCATCCATCCGCACGCACTTCCAAAAAAATGGCACTTTTTGGCCTCTCGACGAGATTCCAGGTAATTTTTGGCAAAACCGTCACGTGCTAAAATTCAATCTCATTGAATACTTCAATTTGTGACCTTAATTGAGTCCATGGGTTCCGTAGTCTTTACCTGAGGACCCTTTGAAGTCGCGCTTGCCTCGAGAGCGATTCCAATACTTTCTCCCATGCTTCGCATTGGATAAAGTAAAAAATACAATAATCTATACATGAAACAATCACATGCAAATCATACAGAAAACAATAATGAAAGAAAAGCAAAAGATAAAAGAGAAACATTCATAAATAGGTACATAATTTAGTATTAGAATGTTTACGGTGCTGGTGGGGATGTTCACATAAATTCATTCAAAAACAAAAACAAAATCTCGCAAAAATTAAGTAATAACAAATATGCCACTCAATAGTTTAATAATTCTCAAACCAAAATAAAGCAATGCAAATCACTCCCATCAGACTGTCACAATTTTCCTGAAAAAATGATCTTTGATTTTAAATATGTCTATTTCCCAATTGCTTTACCTCTGTTTCCAAGATGCCATTTGTGCACGAGTACTTAAGATATGTGAATCTCTGACAATGAGTAAAAAACAGCAGTGGATTTCGTGTCCTCTGAATACCGACATTGAAAGTGACCAGCTCTAGAAGTTGAGAACTATTTATTTTGCCAACTTTGCATTAGATATTTCAGTTACCTGTAAGAATACAAGGTCACGGATTTATCTACATGTAGGCATGTTTTAGGTCCACGTATTTTCGAATATAAGAAAATTATGTAAATGAAGGTGTTCGTTCGTGTTTATTGGCTTTTTTAATGTTTTTTTCGTTTTTCTTATCTTTAGCCCATGAGTTAATTATTACTGAAAATTTTAGATCAATACTTTTTACTTTACTATAGAGGAAATGGTCAAGTATTGTAATTGTGCATAAAAAAAGTGTAGTTTTTTTGCTTCATTTTTTCGAAATATCTCAAAAACGTCTGGAACTATTTTCATTTGAAAACATTGAGCGAAACAATGCCGATTTGGTCTAAAAAAAATTTCTAATGAGTGAACATCAAAAAAATCATATTTTACTAGGTATTCATTGTTTTGTCAAAAAGTCTGTTAGTTAGTAGTTAGTATTATTTACTATGTGTGATATTTCTGATAAAATAGTCTTATAATTAAAGGAGATATTATTAATTGCTGATGGGTGCAAAACTTAGACGGGGGTGGGGGTTGTAAATAATGATAAATTATTTTATTAAATATTTAATATAAGTGAGGGGCCAGGTGTATGGTATAAATCATGTGGATGGCCACCTCAGCTTATTTATTTTAAGAATCAAATTATGCAGAAGATTTAAAATTTTTTATTATATTTAAATGTTTACCTTGTTTCTCTGTACATGAAGTTTTGAATAATTCTCCACAATGTTGCTCAGTAATCAACAAAATGCACAATACACTCCACACAGAGAAAAGACAACGATTACGCACTTGCCCTGTTGGCTGTTTGACTCGAAATGAAATAACAAATTCATTTCAAGTCTAAAAAGAAAGCAGAGAAAAGAAAGAATCCCGTTACTTGTGATTAGATATAGTATTAGAGGAAGGAAAATAATTCCAGATTGAAATAAAAACATAAGATATTCCAGAAATGCCCAATTGATTCGAAATTGTTATTAAAAACATTTAATTCAATACGCATAGAACAAACAACATGTTTGTTTGTTTATTTTCGATATCAATAATAATAATAACAATTACATTATTGTTGTTGTTGCTATGGCAACCTAATTAGAATCAATTAATTAGTTAATATATAATATATCATTTAATAAATTAAATAACAAATAATTGTAAGAAATTCCATCACAAATTTACAAATCAAATACAATTCTACAGGGGTTATAACCACCTACTGGTTAAAAATATACACTACTCAACCACACAATCATTAACAGAGATTTTGACAAAATAATATATCTTTAAAAATATAAATGGTCACTATAGAAGGTAAAATGCCAATATAAGTCCTAGACTCTTTGATCGATTTGTACGAAATTTTGAATATGCACTCTTTACGACCTTATGAAAAAGTGGTGAAGGGGGGAAGCTAAAATTATTTTCTTCAAACAAAAATCGAAGAAAGGTGATATTTCTAATAAAATAGTCTCATAATTAAAAAGTGACACAAAAGTGGACGTACCCTTAAAGCGGACTCTTTAAAACTTGTGTGTTTAAAATAAAGGCAAATAGGCTTCAAATTCTGTCTGCTGTAATTCCATCGCCTTTTGAACAGTATTGAAAAGATATAAAGAATTTGGGGATTATTTGACCTTATTTTAAACATAATAGTTTTAAGGTGTCCACTTTGAGGGATATCTCCACTTTTGGTTCACTTACTTAATTATTAATTACTAATAGGGCTAAAATTAAAGGAGGGTGGATGGTTCATTAGTAAATATTAATTATACATTATTTTATTAAATACTAACTGAAAGGTCCGTCTTCGGTGAGCCTCTTGCTACCCAAGGGATTTTGCCCCCTGGACCCCCGTCACTTGAACACTCCCTCCACTCCATCTCCAACTACTCCTCCACTGACCCTATCCCCAACCCCGTATACTTAGATAGGCACAGGCACAAATGTCCTTTAGTAGTAGCTATGTAATATCAGAAGGGCCATGTGTATGATAAAGTCTTGTGGATGTCCACATCAGTTTATTTAAAAAGTAATAAGCATTTTGCGTCCAGAAATGATCAAAAGAATACAATTTAAAATGACCATGATGTTACAAAACAGAGCTCATCTTTGAGTTTTTGTTTCCGCTTTAATGCAGCTTTAATCTTTAAAATATATATATATCTTTTGAGTTTGTAATTTTATTTGTACTTTGGAGTTTTATTATTGTAGGCAGGCAGGCACAGTGGCTAGCGTTGGTTTCAATTTCCGTGTATGTGTGTGTGTGTGTGTGTGTGTTTGCTGTTTTGAATATGAGACCAACCCGAGTGCTGTTTTCAAGTGAATTTCCTCAGGGCTAGCTAGTATAGCTAGCTAGCTCTACCACCCTCTTCCTGTGATATTGCTTGTTTGTTTTCTTGCTGCGTCCGCGATATATTAAACAACCCCTTGAATTTACAACCCCCTACCTTGGGAAACAAAACGAACGCGTTCAACTCTGTTTAAGGAGGAATATTACCACAGTTCCTGGGAAACCTATCAAAATTGACTGCTACTCTTAATCACCACCCTGTGAGATTCATATTTATACTCCTATATAGGTATCTTGAATTATTTCATTGATCATTTCCTGCAACTGTTTCAATCGTTAAAGAAATTTATTTCAGTATTAAATTGAATCAAGGGATCTTGTAAAAAAACCACCTGCGAAGAACGCCTCTTGTACTCTCTAGTGGGTTTTAAAATAAAAATTTAAATTTCCTTATTTTAATAAATTGTATTTGTCACGAACTATTCGTGGGTTTTATGTAAAATTAGAAAAAATCATGTTAGCATCGTCGCACAACCAATGTTTCGCCTGAGTCTAAGACTATGAAACCAAGTACAACAAGTACCTATATAATCTTTAGGGTTTCGTTTAAAAGTAAACCAAGGGGTTCCTATATTTTATTCAATCTACACTGGCTATTTGTTCGTCCGTCTGCCAGACCATTATAAGAGGTTCCGTTCATACGTCAAGCTTGAATCATTTGTCAATAGATGGTAGTGCTATCGCCTCAGGCATTTGCTGATAAGATTGTCACATTTTTAAAAAGACTGGGACGATACTCTTCAATCCAGGGGCTAGGTGACGCCGCACAGTGGTTCCAAATCCCGAAAACCTGGCCAAAATATGAATGCGTTCTTCAATTTCAATAAAACTTGGTATAGTAAGGTTTTCGAGGTCATTGATTATGAATCAAAAGTCAAAATGACGAAAAACAAAATGGCGGACATATATATCATATTTCAAAAATATCAGTTTTATACGAAATTTGCTATTTATGGGTTTTTGAGGTCTCTGATTACGAATCAAAAGTCGGGCCGAAGGTCACACTGTCGCCAACTTAGGGGTTTTCCCCCCAAATTTGGAGCGTTGGAAGTTTCACAGGTTTTTTTTTATGGGGGAAAAATGTTTAGGGAATTTTATGTTTTTTTATGTTTAGGCGTATTTTTAGGTGTTATAATAGGCTTTCCATTATTTTTTTTTATTTAGGTACAATAAGTTACAATAAATAAGTTTTCGGATATCTGCTACTTTCTGTATCTTTTTTATTCGAATTAGATTAATTTATTTATCTATATATTAAACAAAAAAAATACATTTTCGAAATACCCTAAATTTTTTTTTTTTGTTTAATTTCGGTCTTTTTGACATAATTCTCTTAGGGGAACAAATTCAAGTGCTGGCAACACTGGAAATTTTACCAAATATAAGTTTAGGGGTTTTTATTCCTAAATTTTGGCCTTTTTAAGGGTTTTTGCCATCACTCTTAGAGGTTAAAAAATGTTGTGTTGCTACTCTGGGTCATCAGCTAGTTATTAATATTTTTTAAATATTAATTTTAAAATTGTTGCTTCTAGCTGTGATCGAACCCGTGATGATGTTCTGCTGTTTATGCATGGATAATGTTTGCAGAATCGATCCCTCTCTTTATCCGCTCTGTTAGTACCAGCTACCTCCCCCAACCTATCTCAATAGAACCTTTTTTTCTTTTCCCGCCCCCCGAGAGAGAGCCAAAGTGAGTGAACTGAAAGCAAAATCTATTTGATCACAAAACGTAATTTCGGCGTAAATATTGCTTTATTGGTTTTCTATAGTAATCAAGTTCAAAAGCAAAGCATGATTGCTTTATTCTCATCATCATCATCATCGATAGACATCTTTTTGTATTTCCTTCCTCTAGTAAATACTTCTACTACCATATATAGGGCCCTATTGTCTCGAGAACAAAAATACTTTATTCTCTCAACTCGATATAGGGGGGTAGATTCGATCTTTAATAAATAAGAATATAGCTTTTCAATAAAATTTTAATATTCATTTTTTTTAGTACGCCTTTTGTTTTAGCCTTATTTATTATTTCTTCTCCCTCATCTCCATTCTTTCTTTTTTTTTTTTTTGATAAAATCTTTATGAACAGTTACGCTTTGCTTAAATATAATATTAAAGAGCGAAGGAATAATAATTTAATGGTTTAAGCGCGAATAATGAACACAGGCTAGGAGAAAATCAGGAAAGAAATTTATTTACTGGCTAGCTGAGATCCAATTTCATCCATTTCCCTGAGCTCTTGCATCTATAAAGTCATTTTATTCAAATGAATGAGTTTTTTTTACAGTTTTTACTTTATCCAATACAAATGAGATAAAATAATGGGTCCTCAGGCAAAAACTACGGAACTAATGCTCTAAATCAAAGTCACAAATTGTAGTATTCATTTAGATTGAATTTTCTCATATGACTGTTTTGCCAAAAATTACACGGGGTTTTGAACAAACGCCAAAAAGGGCGATTTTGGATGCATGGATTCCATTTTTATGTTCAAGATTTTTACATCATATTTATTTTTACGGTTCTTTTTTTTATAATATAAAATAGTTTAATTGAAAAGGTTTTGTTTTGCCGAGAGTAGCAGAGTTGTTGATTCACAAGGAGAAACAAAGAGGTTGTCCTCTGCTTGATGCAAATAAACATACACACATATATATCGAGATGATATATCTGTATATATATTATTTATTTGTTTGAGACTATAGTTTCGAAGACTTGGTCTTCATCATCAGTCTTTCTTCAATTATAAATGTTTTTCATGGACTCAATATCATATGGATATTGAAAACTTGGTGTTCTTTCATCACTGGTGGTCGACCTGTAACTAACTGGAATAAGAATAGAAAAAATGCTAAAATTCCTCCTGGGACGAAAAGTTCACTTTTTATGTGAATGACACCGGTTAGTTGATCCCTCAGGAGTATATGTTTTAAATTTCAAGTCAATCGGTTGATCCATTTAGCCTGGAGATCGGTGAACATAGAGTTTTAGAATCCCAAAACTATTATATTGATGACTTTGGATAAAGTTTTATTTAATATTGAAGACAATTATTAAAATTTTAAAAAGAAATTATAAAAAAATTCTAGGCGGACTGTTTTGAAGACTATAAACTAAACTTTTATTTTTATTTGGCAACTCCGCTTAGCATTTATTTGGTTACTAGTGCCTCTATATAAATTTATATAATATTAGTTAGTTAAAAATCTCAAAATATGTAATACGGTGTGCATATATTCCAGCTAATGTGCGGTTTATGTGTCCAGCCAGCTTCCAGGTAATAACAAAAGTCCGAGACTAGCCTTTTAATTTTATTAACATATCACGACTCATATTAGTCTAATTGATAGTCATTATATTTTGATTAATATCCGTTTAGGAAAAAAAAGGTGGTCTACTTTTGGAGCCTTTAAAACTTTTCCTTAAATATCTCGTTAGAGAATCGATTTATCAAACATGATGTTATTATAAAAGTTGAAGTAAAAGTTATTTTTCGCCAGAGCTTCTATTGAAACTTTTTTCTATCTCTCAAAAATAATAATCGCTTGCTTATTAAATAGTAAATTTTAGATTGTAACTAAGTTTATAAATACAAATCTCGCACTTTATTTTTTTGTTTAGTTATATACCTATACATATTGAAATTCCAATGAGATAGAAGGTTGTAAGGAAGATGGAGACGTATTTATAACACGCTGATCGTATTCTGAATCTGTATAGTAAATGTTTTAATCATTAAAACAAAGTAGCCAAGCAAGTCTTTTCATGACTGATTGCACAAACCTATATTCTATATAACTATAAAAAATAAAATTTTAAAGAAAAAATAAAAACCGACTTCAAAAATTGAAGTGCAACAACATAAAAATACACTCAAAAGTATAAAATAATTATTATCTTATTTAGTTACAACTAAACGACGAAATATTATACGAAATTACTTTTAAAGTCGGTGCCAAACAAACTATACCTATAAACGAACAATGCCGCCGAAACGTACTAAGTAAGATCCGTCGAGTGCGATTATAAAGAGTATATGTTTGCAACAACTTCAAAAAGTAATTTCGAGTTAATATTTCGTTCGTTTAGTTGTAACTAAATAAGATAATAATTATTTTATACCTTTTAGTGTATTTTTATATTTGTTGCATTTAATTTTTTGAAGTCGGTTTTTATTTTTTCTTAAAAAATTTTTATTTTTCTCTTTTTAGTGATGTTATTAATAGTGATTATATCATCAGAACTTGACCAAATTAATATGACACCATCCCTAAGACACCCTTTCGGATAAAAAAAGAACCATCGAAATCGGTTCATAAACAAAGAGGTTAGGTCTAAACAAAACCTAATAAAAAAGGTCTAATACCTATGAAAAAATCGAAAAAAAATGGGACCAATCGGAAGCTAGACTGGACCCAATGCAAAAAAATTTTCAAAATCGGTTGACAATTGGCGGAGATATGAGGTAACATAGGCACAAAAAAAAAAAAAAAAAAAAAAAAAAAAATTCAATCGAATAGAGAACCTCCTCCTTTTTTGAAGTCGGTTAAAAACAGTAAGCATGTTGGTGTTTGTTACTTTATAACTTTATAAATCTTGAACTACTGTGCTGATTTTGATGAAACCTCCACTAAACTGTTCTTATGAATCAAGAGATTAGTATAGGCTATAATTATTTAATAATTAATTATTAATTGTAATTATAATATCTATATAAAATTATTCAAAGATTATAGAAATAAGATGGGTGTAAATCAGTCAAACATCTTCCTCTGGTGGCCGATTTAACAATTTTGGCTATACCCTTCAGTCGAGCATTCTTCACAATTCTTGGAAGAAGACTTGCATCCATTCTGTCGACGCCGATGTGAACCGGCCATTCTCTTCTTTGTCTAAGGGTTAATTTCGGAATTTGGCATTTAGGTCTACAAAAATACCCTAATAAGTGAACAGAACTGAGATAATAATTGTTTTGTCAAAATGTCTGTTAGTTAGTTAGTACGTGCGTTACCAAATTGTTGTGGACGAGCTAGCTCAAAAACTAGTGTGAATATCAAAACCAAATTTCACACGTAGTTTTGGTGCATTGAGATTAAGAGCTCATTAGATTTTGGTTCATATCGACCTAAAATTGGGTGGGGTGGAGCGGGGGGGGGGGGTAAAAATCTAGGCCATTTGAGTAAACTCAACCAAATTTTGTATACATAATCAGTGGGCCCCCAGAAGTCTAAAAATGCAATAACCAACCCCACCTACATGATTAATAAATAATTTTATTAAATATTAAATATAAGGAGAGGGCCAGGTTGTATGGTAAAGTCAAGTGGATGGCCATATAAGAACGTTACAGTTTATTTTTAAAATACTATTAACCGAGAGGTGAGCCGAGATTGGAATTAGGTGTACACCCCTTTGGAATTATGTGGAATTATTTTGGAATTACTGGAATTACTTGGAAATATTTGGAAGTAATAGAATTTTTTTGGAAATATTTGGAAATAAAAGTGGAAGTGGGAGTAGGTGTACACCATATTAGGTCGCGGTTCACCCCTCGCTATTAGCATTCTGATGTTTTAGGGGTAGGGGAAAATAGATAGATAGATAAGTGAAAAACAAAAACAAGAATTCTAATTTAATTTGATGAGATGCAAGTGTTGTTGTATAGATTTTAGAAAGTTGAGTAAATTGTTTCATTAAACGAGAATGAGATTTCTATTTCTGTTTAATTTTTAAAGAGTAAATAGAAATAAAATCGTATATAGGGGGGGGGGCGGAAAAAGTTCAAATTGAGGAAAACGGGCGGGTGGCTGTAGAGTTATGCAAAGAGAAGTGGGGGTTGCGGGGTTGGGGGACTAAAAGAAACTCGAGATAAAAGACACGGTTTGATTACTGTTTGTCTAGAAGTTGGCGAAGTTGCCAAGCCAGGCCAGGGCGGGCGTCTCTACGTTATTTTATCGGCAAACAGTCGACAGCAGATTTATTCGCGATCGGGGCTCGAATTATAGAGCATTATCCAAATTACAAGAGCCGATTGCCCATGACTGCTCGTCTGTACCCCGCCTCCGTCTCTCCCATCCGAATGCCTTTTTCTTATCGATTCCAGCCCCCTCTCCGTGTGAAGACGGATTTAATTAATTCATTCAAATTACTTACTTCTTTTCTACCGCGAGTCAACTTTTATTATCTAGTTGCTATTCGCATTCAATATAGATAATATAATCAATAGGCAAGTTTCTCTGTTTTACTTTTATACAGAATTGAACCTGTTTTCCCTCTATATTCTATTTATTTATCTTTAAAAAAAAATTTTCTTTCTTAATTACTTTTTGAAAATAAATTTAACTTTTAATGGTATTTCGAAAAGAAAACGAATATCAAAACAAGACAAAAATAGTTTTGGGATTCTAAATCTCTATGTTCACCGACCTACAGGTAAAACGGCTTAACCGATTGATTTGAAATTTGAAACATAGACTTCTGAGGGGTCAAGTAACCGGTGTCATTCATAAAAAGTGAACTTTTAGTCCCAGAAGGAAATTAAGCATGTTTTTTTATATTCTTATTCCAAGTTCTAAAACAGTTCTAAATATAAAGGCTTATAGCACACTCGCTCTAGAAGATGTCTTCTAGAGACCAAGTTATGTTTTAGACATCTTAAAGACATGAGTTTCCTACATTTGATTCACTCGCGAATCAAATGCAGGTAATTTTTGTCAGATATTAAGTAATAATAATATCTGAATTTATATATTTCTCTGTAAGAAATAATGAAATTTTAAATATTTTTCTAATTAATATATTAAGTGAATAGGTATATATCAAAGAGAGTTATTTTTGACCGCGACATTTTTAAACAAGATATATATATAGCGCTAGACCACTGCTGGTTGAGGCTATTGGTTCTGCGATATGATGCTGGATCACACCTAGATGGATCATATCTTTTTCATTCTCTTGGTCCAGATTTAAGATTTAGCTGACCCCAATAGCCTCAACCAGCAGTGGTCTAGCGATATATATATATCTTGTTTAAAAATGTCGCTGTCAAAAATAACTCTCTATGATATATATTCACTTAATATATTAATTACAAAAAATTTTAAAAATTGAAAAAAAATAGTTTTGGGATTCTATATCTCTATGTTCACCGACCTACATGTCAAACGTCTTAACCGATTGATTTGAAATTTGAAACATATACTCCTGAGGGGTCAAGTAACCGGTGTGATTTATAAAAGTGAACTTTTAACCCCAGAGTTTTTTTTCTTCTATTCTTATTCCAAGTTCTAATAAGAAAACTCGTTTTGTTTTTTTCTACAAATTTAAATTTAATCTTTTTAAAACCCACAAACAGTTAAAAATAGTAGAATTTACAAAAAATATTATATCCGCAATTTCAAATTAGAACAAATAAAATATATATTATGTGAAAAAGCACAAATACAAACATCATCAATTTTTATACAATTCAAACAAAAAATTTACAAACTCCTTTAAACTAAAATTATTCCATATTTACTAATATATCAATAATAATATTAATTACCTACACCAGTGATTCCCACAGGGGGGGGGGTTAAGACGCATAGCGATTCATTGTATTTTTTTTGGGGGGGCGGGGGGCTGGGTTAAAATTGTTCGTCATTATAAGTTTATTTTGCAATGTCTCTCCGGCGGATCTCTCTGTAGCCAGAGAAGCATCAGCTTAAATCTGCATTTATGATTTGATCAAAGACAGAATTCCTCAATTGGTATGTAGATTCGGTTCTTTTTTTTTTGCTTCATTGCTCTCTATTTTGAAGCCTGTATCAATAAAATCATTGTTTTAATACTGTTTTTTGAGGATTGGGGTCTGTGTTGTTCTAGTAGCTGTTTCATTGTCAGATTTTCACTTGATGTGTCAGCTGTTATCTAAATATACCTTTCTGAGTCACTGCTGAGCTGCTGTGAATGAAAAAATATGGGTTGTCCAGTTTCTTTGTTAATTTTTGATATATATCCATTTGGCTGTTAATTGTGAAAAATAGGTTTGGGTGTTCGAGTATATCCTCTATGTTCTCCAATTTGTCAAATGGTTTGACCGACATCGATTTTTTTTTCGTCTTGGTAGGTGTCTAGTTCTTTCTTTCATTCTGCGCATAATAGTGAATTCTGGCACAGCGTATTTTTTTTACAGTTAAATTTATCTTTTAAAAACCAATGTAAGAGAGGGTTTTTCATAGCTCATATCTACAGCAATGAATAGGTTTCAAAATATGTAGATGAAATGAAAAAAATATGAGGGAATTAACAAAGGGATATACAGAAATATAACAGTCAATTTATAAATATGATGTATGTTGAAATATCAAAGCTTAATGCACATAATGAAGGTTTTCACCAAGAGGCTACGAAATAAAATAATGCCTTTTTCTACAGAAGCAGAATTTATTTATTTCTGTTTGTCAAAAGAGTGGTTGAGCTGTGTGCAGTTTAGTAAAGCTGTGTGTGTGTGGGTACAAATTTCTTTGGAGAATAAGTAGAAATAAAGCAATAAGTAATTTTTGGACATTTAAATTGGTGTTTTTTACAGAATAGTAATGCTGAGAAGAAAGCTGTTTGACAACAGAGAAAAAGGCTAAAACAAATCAAATTGTTAGTTAGAGAAGATGTGGAGAAAGAGAGAGGTATTAGCAGAAGCAGCAAAGTACTACTGGTGTGCATAGCAGGTACGGTTTTTTGCCAAAGACAATACAATGACAAAGGAAGAAAAAGAAGTTAAAGGATTTCCT
Source organism: Forficula auricularia (assembly GCA_024734495.1). Lineage (NCBI taxonomy): Eukaryota > Metazoa > Arthropoda > Insecta > Dermaptera > Forficulidae > Forficula > Forficula auricularia. The sequence continues at coordinate 14,666,799 of JALMQS010000150.1, read as the reverse complement.
CTGAGAATATGACAAAGCGATTTCTCAAAAGAGAAGGAAGATGATGTTGTTTTTTGTGTTGTAGCACACCAAACAAGAAGAAACAGTTTTTTCGTATGCTAGAAGAGAAGAAAATGGTTGTGAAACAGTATTTATTATAATATAATATGCCTGTTTTGGACAGTTAAAATAATCTTCAGAGAAAGGAGACAGCAGATGTTGAGTTGAACAAAGCATTGCCAAAAATAAAAGATGTTGAAAAATAGTGATGTTTTGATGATACAGAGTTGGAAATGGAAGTAATATAGCTGAAGCTACGGAGAAAAGTGGAAGAAGAAACATATATTAACACAAAAAGGTAGTTCAAGAAGTAATGATACAATTAAAACTGATAGATGACTATAATCTGAAAGATATTATACTATCACAAAATCTTCATACCCTAGTTTTGTTGTTTACGATGTATTAGGTGTGTTTCAGCTGATCATTTCCATTATAAATTACGTTGATTTGAAATAGCCAATAATAAAATATGATAATTATTGCTTGCCAAGAATAATAGATAAAAATATGAATAATTATTGTTGCAGGATTTACACGAAGATATATTATTATTTTCGCGAATATGTTGCACAAAACTGCTGACAATGTACAATAAGGTTTTTTAGTTTTAATAGCGTTATCATTAGCTGCAAAGTTGTTGAAATGAAGGTGATTATCAGCAATCTCGCTTGCTTTGCTACGTTGTCAACTTTGCCGCGAATTGAAGGTCAAAAATAATGTTTGAAATCATGAGAAGTCAAAGCGATGAAAATAAAGAAGACACAGTTACGTTCTGAAGTTTTGCTAGCTTGTTAAAAGTTTTCGTTTCTATTACTTTTATTATAAGTTACTACAATATATTATTTTCTATAATTTACAAGCAAAAGAAGTAAAAATATTATTAGGGAAATGTTTTTGTGATTTTTTTATATTTTATCATGATATTACGATGGTAGCTTCTTAAGTCACAAGCATTAAAATAGGCTTGAGACAGCAGGGAAGCTATCAGTAACAAGATAAATACATAGTATCTTTAAGACAAGAATTACTGCTATAATATATTGATAATGTTATGTAAATTTGTCATATGTTGAATATTTTATATGGTTTTGATATAGCTATTGAAGAAGGTTGAAGAAATACCTATCATAATACAAGCGAAATGTTTTTTCAAGTAGGCAGATGGTGTTGTTTACGAGCGTCAAAATATGAGTTACCAGTATACGTGTATTATATGAATTGATTGAAAAATGTAATAATATATATATATTTACATATACTACGAATCTATTATTAATACAGTTGCTTGCAATTAAACTAAGCAAGATGTTATTTGTGCTTTTCAATAAGAGTTGTGTTTTTGGTGTTTGAGTGGTGTTTCTTTATCCAAAAATTTTATTCTCTAAATCACACTGTGTTGGTACCCAGAATGGTCTAGCATGACAGCCTCCGCCCCAAATTCTTTGGAGGCGTAAGTCTTTCTCTTTTTGCATAATAGATTTTATTGATGAACAATTTATTGTAATGCCCATATGTCAATATATATTTAATGTTTTCTTTGGTTTAAAAAATTACTGAAAGTTCAAATGAATACAATATTAATTTATACAAGACTAAAACAAAATATATAGCTTTATAAATAGAATGCTGCAATAAATAACATTGAACAATGGCATATGGTTTCAGCTCTGCTAATGGAACAGTATCAAATATATATAGTATGTATGTATGTTTATTTTGACTATTCATTAAAACTGTATCATTTACAGAGGTTAATATTTTTTCTTTCTTCTGAAATATAATTGGTCGAAAAAATTACTGAAGAATGAAGCTACAGAGTTTTCAAATAGTATGTCGAGATTGAATGTATGTCTTCATAGAGGTGTCTGATAGCTGAGGGATATTAAGATTCAGCTTGTTTCTTCAGAATACTAATTTTCTAGATATAGAAATACTATTTTTGAAGATGTTGATGTTGAATTTATAGTGGTATAGTATGTAGAGTATATATATATAGAAATAATTGATGTTAGTATACAGCAGCAATTATTAGAATGATTAGATTGAAATGTGATAGTGAATATCTATGAAAACAAAGGAAGAATTTATTTTATTTTTAAATCACTTCATTCACCCAGCACATTTCGATACTTTATAAATATTTTAAATGAATATTAAATAGAAAGGCGAATGACGTTTCTGCTGGTGACGGCTGAAGGCCTATTGCCAGCTATATAGTAATAAATACCTAAAGGAGACAGAAGAAATCATCAGAATATATTTTCTCACGTCGCAAAAATAATTTTTTATTTTCACCTTAAAACCAGTTCAAGTACCTGCGAACTTACTTAATTAATTAAATAATATGGACGCTATGGACTTTAATAATATTATTTTCATTGTTTGTATCATTATCAATTTCAACAATACTTAAATTATTTGTACTTTAAATCATTTCATTATATTCTAAAAATAATATAATTGGCTTGAAGTTGTTTTTTCAGTGTATAGAAAATTCAGTTATACCGATACTTATTCCTACTATTAATAATCACATTTTTTTTAATTTTATTTACATACCTACTCGATTTTCATATGAATGGTAAAATGGAGAATAATTTGCTTTTATGATGCGATTTTCGCTATTTCAATCGAAACGTGTGTCTCTGGGGATTTTGGTTTTCGAAATAGGAAACTTTTCTCTCCATTAATAATAGATAAATGTAGGTATATTCGAAGTGTGTGAAACTGCCAGAGTTGTGTGGTCACCTTGTCCATCGACATGTTGTCTCTTTCTCAATGACCCCACGGGCGCTTAAACACACCCCTTTTGGAAATGCAAATTGCTCGCCTCCTTCCGACCAGACCAGACCAGACTGACCACCAAAACGAAATACGTCCAGAGCACACCTTCGCCTAGAGAGTTCATAACAGGGCAAATAACCAACCCTTCCTAAACACTCCATTCCTACCAGTAACAAAACACAGCAGCTGCCAGATTATTTGAAATAAAATAATATTTATAAAAAAAAAAAAAAAAAAAAACCGACTTCAAAAAAATTAAATTCAATAAAAAAAACAATTTCACTAGAAGTCAAAAATCAAATAAAAT
>JALMQS010000150.1:14543535-14663566 GCA_024734495.1 Forficula auricularia | reverse complement strand
AAATTAATAAATACATTTTTCATGTATTTAAGTACGGTGTTGCCGCCATGTGGTAGAAATTGAAACTAATGCAATTGGGTTAACTCTCAAATGTCATATGCATAATCAAAGAATATTATTTAATAAATAGGTTTGGTTTTTTAAACAATGATCAATCAGACCCAATTGTAGAGAGTTCAAGCTTTCACCACCAGTTGGCGTATCTCCAATTTCCAGTTACCAAAAAAGTTCAGAAGATATTCCAGCTCAATAGGTGCATAAACTATACAATTTTAAAGAATTTACATAATCTTTTGGATATCCTTTTTTTCCTGAATGTTGATTGGTTGAAACTTTGAAATTCCCCACCTGAGGATGAATTATTTATTTGATAATTTTGAATTTAGCCACTAGACTGATTATAAATTGTATTATACGCAATTAGAGAAATTAATAAATACATTTTTCATGTATTCGCTTTTAATTATGTAAATGCCTTCATGTTAATTCAATAAATTGAATATAAATGTATATTTATTTATTGTATTTGGTTAAATTATAATAATAATGTAGCAGCGGTGGTAAATATTCCGTTAGCTATTTCCATGTATGTCAGGTGAGACCGAGAGAGTGCTTTTTGTCACAGATGATGTTTTTTTTTCCCTGTGAATATCGTTATTTCTTTACAAAGGGATCAGCCACAAGAGACATCTTTGTTTGTTTGTTTGTTTGTATGTTTGTTACGTGAAGCGAGATTTCATCCTCTCGCGAGCATAAATCGCCTTAGGAGGATTTTTTTTCATTCATCCTCATGTTTGCTTAGAGTTCTGAGAACTCAGGAATGGATTGTTAATTTCCACCAGAGGGTGTGTGCAAGAAACAATTGTTTAACTCATGGTATGCTTTTAGTATAAATCATACAATTTTTCAATTTTGTTCTTTTCATATTCATGATTAGAATTAAAATTATTTTCTGGCATGAGATTGACAAAGTTTCATCTTAATTGAACAACGGTAACCAGTGCCGCAATGAGGTCGGATCATGTCCTATATTGGAAAATGCTGGATATTTTTCAAATCGAAGTTTTAACAAAAAAAGTGGCTTTAATAAAACTTCAAGTCAACAAAATTTCCTAGAAAATGAGACAAGAATCAAGTTTCTAGGATCAGTGGTTTTCTCTTCATGAATAAAAAAAACTGCAATTTTTTGCAGTATTTCAAAAACTTCAACCTTATTGCGGCACGTGTTGCCGTTGTTCAATTAAGATGAAACTTTGTCAATCTCATTTTTTAGCCAATTGTCAACTATTATAGGGATCAGCACCGCAAAAATTTGCAGAGTTAGTTTGCTACTCTCGTTCAAAATAAAAATTCAAAATTATTCAAAATAAAAACTTTTCAATACAAAAATAAAAGCTTCAAAAGCTACCTTCCGGCATGGAAATGAATAAATTTTCGAAATATGTTTTTTTTATATATTCTGGAAACATATCCGAAATATATAACAAGAATATAATTATATTTTAAAAACATATTTAAAACATATAAAATTTATATCATATTCAGAATATACCTATCTTTGTAACAAAATTAAAACATAATAAAAATAATTTTTAAGAAAAAAATAAAAACCGACTTCAAAAAATTAAATGCAACAAATAAAATACACTAAAAGGTATAAAATAATTATTATCTTATTTAGTTACAAGTAAGACTACGAATGAAATTACTTTTTGAAGTCTGTGCCAAACAAACTATACCTATAAGCGAGCGTACCCGCCAAACGTACTAAGTAAGATCCGTCGAGTGCGATTCATAAAAGGTATATGTTTGGCACCGACTTCAAAAAGTAATTTCATGTTAATATTTCGTCGTTTAGTTGTAACTAAATAAGATAATGATTGTTTTATACCTTTTAGTGTATTTTATTTGTTGTTGTTTTGATTTTTTGAAGTCGGTTTTTATTTATTTTTTTAAAATTATATTTATTGTTATTAATAGTGATCATATCATCAGAACTTGACCAAATTAATATGACACCATCCCTAAGACACCCCCTTTCGGATAAAAAAAGAACCATCGAAATCGGTTCATAAACAAAGAGGTTAGGTCTAAACAAACCTAATAAAAAAGTTCTAATACCTATGAAAAAAAAAAACGAAAAAAATGGGCCCAATCGGAATCTAGACTGGACCCAATGCAAAAAATTTTTTCAAAATCGGTTGACAATTGGCGGAGATATGAGGTAACATAGGCACAAAAAAAAAAAAAAATTCAGTCGAATAGAGAACCTCCTCCTTTTTTGAAGTCGGTTAAAAATAATTATATTTTAAGAAAATATAGACAAAACATAAACTTTATATAAATTTAACATAAAAATTTTATATTTTTAATATATAAATATATAAAAAAACATATTTCGAAAATCTATTTATTTCCACACCACTGATAAATGTTTCGTATTTTAATTAATTTAATTATTTTATTTTCTGATTTCAAATCAATTTATTTTAGCCATGCACAAATCCCTAAAATATTGAAGAAAGTGTACGGACTCTTTGAAAAAGTTTTATTTTTTCCTCCATTTCACGAAATGATGATCCTCTTTTCCGGGTAGTGAGGTTCGATTCTATTACTAGTAAATCCCTTTTGAAACAAAGGGATTCGAATTAGATAGGAGATTGGCCAGGTGTTCTTGATGTTTATCTCTCTCTCTCGGCAACCGTTGTCACCGAGATTTACCGCTTCGGTTCCCTCTCTCTCTCTTCCTCGAGGTCTTATCTCGGTCGGTATCTAGACACGCCAACCTACAACCAGAAGCAAATAAATACCCATTTAAATAGGCCTATACGTTTGTTTCTAGGGGGAGACGTCGGCCAAATTTAAACTTGAACAATTAGCGTAGTAGATAAGAACCCCCACCCCCACACACACCCCCACACCCCCTCTCGATAAATGCACTTGACTTGAACAATTTATCAACTTTTTCGTTATTTCTAGATCTTTCTCTTGGAAAAGTTTTTACATTCATTATTTGATATGGAAATATCTTTTCCAAGATTTTTTCATTAGTTTGCCCTTCGGCATCATTATAAAATCGGGAATAGGAATTAGAGGCAAACTCCCCCACTCTTTTTTTTCTCCCGTACACTCACTTATTGTTAGGTACTTTCTTATTCATGTCTTTAAACGGAGAAAAATTTAATTTTAATCATACTTATTTTGTCCGCCTCCGTGGTCTAATGGTCAGAGTAACTGACTGGCAACCCGGAGGTCTCGGGTTCGATTCCCGGCTATACCCAGACATTTTTTCTGTAAGTATAGGGTCTGGTAATAAAAATTAAGTGGGAGATAAATTTAACCGAATTTATCGCGCAGAGAATTTACCACTGCTCGAAGCCCCTAAAACCTTAGTAAATTGGATATTGAATTGTATCTAAGTTTCTGAGATTGGCTCGTGATCCCGGCTTCTTTTCCTTCTACTCTGTTCTTTTCACAATGGAGGGGCCAACCCATACAGGCCTTTAGGGGATCCACGTTCTGGTGTATCTCCTTCTCACATCAATATCATTAAAAAAAAAAAAAAAAAAAAATTAAAAACAGAGAGTTTTTTTTATTAAATTTGCCAGACGTTTCGTCAGTTTATTCTGACTTCCTCAGTGGCCCATTTTATCTCACAATCAATAATTCATAATAAAGCAGTAAGCAATCACTTGGTTTGTCCGGTTTCGCTCACTGTTTACTTTATCTACCGTAGACTTCTAGAAACTTCAGGAACATTCTGGAATGTCGTCGTTCACAAGAATTGGTATGTAATCTTGAGCGACGGTTCGAGCGCCGCGAGCCAGTAAGAATCCAGCCGAAGGAGGGCTTTGCAGCTGGTTTCACTATAAGAGAAAACATCATTAAACTTTCTTTAACATATTCTTGGCTCAAATTAATCAACAATCTTGGAAGCGACTTTTCTTTAACAATTAAAATAAACTGCAACGGATCGTTGCTAAACTTTATCCAAATTCATTTGAAATATTAATATTTTTATTACTTTATTATTAATCAGATATCATCACCTGCTATTTGCAGTCCATGTTGAGGTAAATTCAAAAATAATGATCGATTCTCATTTAACAGTGGAGTAATAACCATTCTTACATTGAATTTCTCAACTCAAGCTTGAGTTGTTTACCAAAAAAGAATTTAGTCTTTTTGATTTTAAGTCGATTCTTCCATGTTTTCAGTAGAGGTTGCCATTAATAGTCAAAACATCAAAAATGGAATGCAATAAGGTTATTCCTCTAGTATTAGATAAGAATCGATCGTTATTTTTGATTTTAAGTCGATTCCTCTATGTCTTCAGCAAAGGTAACGGATAAGAAAACAACACAGTTGCTATGGTTACTTATAAAATTTCCTCCCAAATTTTTAGCATTTCACAGAGAGAAACCTATCCATTCTTATTTAAGCAAGTTTAAATGAGCTATATTAAACCATTTTTTTCCAGGTAAATGTAAGTTTAACTCATAAATAAATAGTGTTGGTTTTCAAATTTAACCCACCATTGTTTTCCCATTTATTTCAACCTGGCAAACATACGTATAAAAGAAAAGATAAATATAAAGGAATTTTTCTTTAAAGGATAAATCTTTTATCAGGTGTGTGTTGTTGTGTGTGATATATGGTCCCGGATATCGTTTAAAAATTGCACTCTGGGAAATCTCGGCTGGCCTGAAACAAGACTCGAGGATTCCTCTCCTAACTGATATAAATGCGTTGAGCGGCGTTTCGGGCCTTGGAGGCATTAGCCTCAGTGGGTTCTAAACCAGAGTTAATGTTTGTCCTGGGGTTCTCTAGCTTCTTGCCCCTGAATTATCTATATATCTATATCAATGGGAATGGAAACTCGGTTGTGAATGGTCCTGGTGGCGGTAAATCAAGCAGAGTGGGCCCGGAATGTGACATCAAACAGCCTTATACAAGGGCTTACTTATGAAAACATGAGCCAGTAAGAAACTCATTAGAATAGTGGGGAATACCGGAACTGAGAGAGCTTCTTCTTCTACTCGCCTTAAATGGATTCAACCCCCGAGTCAGTTTCCTATTAGAGGCTAATTAAGTAGGCAAAGTGCATTTCATTAGGGGCCAAACGGGGGCGGGCTGTTTTATTAAAAAAACATTTTATCCGTCACTAACATTCTATACTTAATAATAATCGGCTTGCTCAACGACGCGGAAGTGATTTTTTTTTTATTTTAAAATGCGGTACCATTTCATAACAAATAAAATTTATTAAAATTAGGAAATTTAAATTATTATTATAAAACCCACTAACACTCCTCGCTGATGCTCAATTTATTTTCCTTTTCAAAAAAAAAAAAAAAAAAAAAATAATTTTCTAAATGTAAAATTAACATAAGAAATTATTTATCACTAGCTTCAAGGCCCGCCTTCGGCGGGCTGCTTTTGCTAGCCAGGGGGCTTCGCCCCTGGACCCCACGTGGCTGCTTTATTGATGTTTTATTAGTAACAGAGAATAAATATAATTGTTTTATTATAAAGTCTTAAATAGATATAATTAGTGATTCTATTTAACTGCAATATACACTCATAACAAATAAGATGAAACAAAATGTATTAAAAATCTCTATTTATAAAAAATTCTCTTATTCTCAAGCTTGAGTTGTTTATCATAAAAGAATTTAGTCTTATTGATTTTAAGTCGATTTTTCCACGTTTTCAGTAGAGCTTGCCATTAATAGTCAAAACATCAAAAATGGAATGCAATAAGGTTATTCCTCTACTATTAGATAAGAATCGATCGTTATTTTTGATTTTAAGTCCATTCCTCCATGTCTTCAGCAATGGTTACCAATAATAATCGAAGGGTCAAAAATCTAATGTAGAATTGTTATTCCTCAAGTATTAGATAAGAATCGATTGGTATTTTTGATTTTAAGTCGATTCCTCCATGTCTTCACCAATGGCTACCAATAAAAACCGAAACGTCAAAAATCGAATGTAGAATGGTTATTCCTCGACTGTTAAATGAGAATCGATCATTATTTTTGAAATAAAGTCAACATCAGGCGCGGATCCAGACCTCTGATTTGGGGGGGGGGCAGAGACGCCCCCCCCCCCACATAGAACTTTATTTTCTTCAATTTTAAAATTTAATGTTATATAACAAAAAAAGATTAAATAAACATATAAAAATTGTTGATCTCCAATGCTTTGGGGGGGGGGGGGGGCGGTCGCCCCAATACAACCTCCTGGATTTGCGCATGGTTAACATGAACTGCAAATAGCAAGTGATATCTGATTAATAATGAAGGAATAAACATATTAATATTTCAAATGAATTTGGATAAAGTTTAGCAACGATCCGTTGCAGTTTATTTAATTAAATAACAATTTTTGAGTTCGTCAATTAAATTGTCAAATTAATATTTGTGGGATTTAAAATTCATTGTAATTAAGTACCTTGAGGACCACAAAAAGGTCATATATAGTTTTTTGTAAAATTATATTTTAAAGTACTTTATTTTAGAATAAGATAGTACATTGGATAAAGTTTAACAACGATCCGTTGGAGTTTATTTTTTAATTTTTGTTTTTAAATGTACTTTAAAAAAATAGATAGTTTTTTAAATCTGTGTTGCATTATTAAATTCCTCTTCAACGATAATGTGGTTAGATCTCTTTTCTCTATGCTATTAAAAATAAATGACATCTCAAAAATGTGACAGATAGGGCTGCCAACACAAAGTTAGTTTGCTAGTTTAGTTATTTTATTGTTTGGCAAGCTAGGTTGGCTAAACCCATTTTGTTTTAGTATTTCGTGAATTTTCCAATTTTCCGGGCAACTTTTCCAATTTTTTTTACGTATTAACCTGAATTGGACTATTACGAACATTTTAAAAAAAAAATTAGCCAAATCGGTCCAGGCATTTGAGAGATCCGCGCTTACAAAGAAAAAGAAATTCATTTTTATTATATAGATATTATTTAACTTTCCCGAGATGAGCCCCGAAATATATCGAATTCAAAACTCAATTTTGTTTTATTTCTTTTTTGTGAAACCAAGGGGGTGTTCACTCCTCAGTTTACAACTCTGACCACCATGCGCTTGGCGCTACTGTCGAACTTGCCTCTCACTAAGCTATCCAGGGGGCGTTCACTCCCCAGTTTACCACTCTGCAAATTATGAGTATATAGAAATATAATTAAATTCCGTATAATTTTTTTTTAATTAAATAACAATCTATCGAGTTTTTTAATAAATTAAATAAATAATAAATAATAATTTAATTTTAAATTAAAAAACCAATTAATAAATAAAAGATAATTTGAAAAAAATGTAAACAAACTTTTTTATTGAGATTTTCATCTATAAATAATTACTTTAATTAAGAAAAGATGAATTAAGATGAGATTTGTCGAGATCAAGACCTAGCCAGGTCGCTTTCTCATCCTCAAAACTTGTTAATAGAGTTTGTTTCATCAAAATCGGTAGTGCCGTTTTGAAAATAGAACAAAAATACAAATAAATAAATCTTATATTATTAAATGAGCATCGCTCGGTGGCCAGGTACTAAATATATATATATATAAACAAACAAATATATATATATACAAATATATATATGTATACAATTTGTGCTCGTTTAATAAGAGTAGATAGAGTAGATAGATAGATATAATTAAGTTTTTCATCTCATGTTTAGAAAAATCAAACTTAATTGAATTGAATATTAAATTTTCATTTCAATATAAGTATTATAGCAATTGTAAATAATTTTGTGTTATATAAAGTATTTCTTGAGGCATCCGAAGACGTATTAGATGTTATTATCAAATTTCATATATTTATTGATATTTCACTAATAGTCGAATGGGTAAAGCACATGCCTCGTAATCAAGCTAGCCCGAGTTCAGGCCCCACTCTCGGCAATCCTATTTTAGTCTAATCCCTACATAATTGAAAATAAACTAAAATATATAGTATCGCTAATGGTTAAATCCGATAAAGCCAAAAAAAAGCCCAATTTTTTTTAAATTCATCCACTTATTTATTTTTAATATTCCCGTTTACAACAAAATCAAATTGAGCGCGCTTCTGCCTACCTCGACCTTAGCGCTAGCCCTTTGTGGGCTGAGTGCAAAACAAAAACAAAAACAAAATGACGGCCGAGTCGCCTATCTATTTTTCTTTTATCTATGGTGAAACCTATCTCGCATCTTGCTCAAGTTTTATTATTATATAAATATTTGAAATCAAAATATTGACGTAATAGAGGATAGCTTCCTCTTTGATTTTCAGTTCACTTCTTGTTTTTAGCTCAACTGGAACTCGAGTTGTAATTAAAAAACTAAAACTACGTGATTATAAACAATAATAAACATAGATAAAAAGATATAGTCTTAGTTTTTTAGTTATAACTCGAGTTCTAATTGAGCTACAAACAAGTAGTAAGTTGAAAATCAAAGAAGAAGCTGTTTTCTATTATGTCAACTAAATGTTTTGATTTCAAATATTTATGTTTGATATGTAATGGTACTCGAATTAGGTTTACGGGGAGAAATTTTTGTTTTATTTTATTATAATTCTGCTGAGAATGAAATACAATATATTATTGTTACTACTGCCACTGAAAGAGGAGACAGAGGGGAATGTCGCATTGGATTTCCTTCAATGATTTATCAAAACCCTGAAGAAGACAGGAATAGCCTCCGAAACGTCGGTTTTATGAATAAAAAAATAGTGTAAATTATCTTCTTCTTTTTTTGGACTACCTCATCGATATCCACTTAATTCACTTAACTTTTAAACTTTTAGTTTAAATGTTAATTTGTCTGATATATGTTTATATTTAAGAAATTATATTTGATATGAATAGATGGTGAAATGGTCACTTTCTCACTAATATAGGCAAAAAATTATTTAATAAAAAATGGATATGGCAATTCTATCATTACATTTCAATCGGTATAAAATAATAATTTATATAGCTTAGAATTTGGATACTAATAATAAATTAGAGATGAATATTTAAACTGTGAAGGATCACCGAATGTTATCTGGAATGTAGAGTGAGTGGATAGAATTGGAAAGCTTGTTATATATATAGAAATAAAAGGTGGAGAAAGCATAGACCATAGACCATAGAGGAAGGAAGTGGATGTTGTCATTTTGATGAAGGTTCGTTGGCACTGTCTTGTTCAGTTGGTGCTGTTTAATTTAAACACGAAGGAACGTCCGTCCGTCCGCTTACATCAATTCAAAAACAGACACGTTTATACGAGAACAATGGATAGACAGACCAGACATTCCCTTGAAAAACCACTACGTATTAGGATCTATTTCTAGTATATTCGTCTCAAATACGACGCATATTGTATTTTTAAATTTATTCTCGAAAAGATTTTTACAGGGTATTGTGTCAACGTACGTTATTGTTGTAATCATGCATGAAAAAAGAGGTTGTTTTGCTTAGTTTTTTCGAATATATTCAATATCTCAAAAACGGCTGAAACTATTTTGTTAAAAAAAAAAAAATTGAACAAAACAATGGTATTTCGGTCTACAAAAAAGCTCTAATCAGTAAACATCGAAAAAATTATATTTTATGAGATAATAATTGTTTTGTCAAAATGTCTGTTTATATGTTATCAAATTTTGTCCCGCGCTCTAGCTCAAAAACTAATGTGAATATCAAAACTAATTTTTCACATGTAGATTATGTATATTGAGATTAAGAGCTGATTAGATTTTGGTTGAAATAGAAACAAAAATTAAGCAAGAGGAGGGGGGAGGTGGTCTTAAAAAATTAAAATTTTCAAACTAGAAATACCCAAGAAAAATGAAATTTCGATCTATAAGAAAAAAGTAATTATTTTTTTTTCGGGGGCCAACATTGTGAGGGGGGGGGGTGAGAAAAATGGAACTATCAATATAAGTCCTAAGCCCTTTGACCGATTTGTACGAAATTTCGTATATTCACTCTATACGACCTTATAAAAATGATTCACTATATGAAATTGTTAGAGACCAAAAAAAGGGAGGATGGGGGGGGGGGGGTTAAAATATTTTCAAACCAAAATCGAAGAAAGCTGATATTTTTAATAAAATATTCGCATAATTAAAAGAAAATATTATTAATTGATAATGGGCCCAAAATTAAGTTTTTGTGGGGGGAGGGGGGTTCTTTGGTAAATAAATAATTAAAAATTATTTTAGTTTCAATTAGTAGATCAACAAGTGCGTACTTGTAGTGCGGGCAAGATCGAAAGATTAAAATTTATTCTACTAAAGTAAAAATAAAAATAAATTATTTTATTAAATATTAAATATATAAGAGAGGGGCCAGGTGTATGGTAAAGTCACGTGGATGGCCACATCAGTTTATTTAGTTTCATAATGATTAGGCAAAAATTCCCATTTCTTCAGAAATTGAATTAAATATTATACAAAGAATAAAGTAACCTATAAATTTTAGGTTTTAATTAAATTTCTAACATTCCTTTTTGTTCTATATTTGGTGTACTTATTAAATACATAGTAAAATTTGAAATATAAAATACATTTTATGTTATTTTATACAATTCCTAAAATAATATGTGAATTTATGATTAATTTAAGTAACGTGTTGTTTGCCAAACGGACTTTAAATTTTTATTTCGTAAAAGAGAATGGAATAGTTGAATTATTTTATCAATTAATCATTTTTAAAGTAGTATGTATATTAGACCAGGCCAATTAGACTTCTGCTTGCCAATAAATATGCATAAGCTGGAAATAATTTGGCCATCCCAAATTAATTTCCCAACTTTCTACGAATTACTGCTAATTGTAAAAATAGTACTTCACTAAAAAGACACTTTTCTAATAGCTGGTGAATAAGAGATTATTTTTAAAAATTTTTGATAAATGTTTCTCGATTACATTTTCCAGAAAAGACGATTTTATTTCTTTTGAATACCAGCTAAATAGCAATTCATCCTGTATCCGAGTCATTTCCATCAAAGACCTCGGGGTCACATTTGACACTAAACTAACGTTCAATGAACATATAACCAAAGTGGTTAGTAAGGCAAACCGAATCTGGGGATTCATCATTCGCAACACTAAATTCTTCACAAACACGACTAGTATCAAACACTTGTACATAAGCTTGGTTAAATCTGTATTGATGTATTGATGCATCAACCATTTGGAGACCTAATTTGAAAATGAATATAGCAAGGCTTGAGAGAGTTGAGCATAAGGCGTTGAGACATCTTGCGTATCTATCTGGCAACCCTATGTCTAGATTCGACCACGATTATACAGCAATTAGTGAAACCTTTAGTCTACCAACAATTCTATCTTCCATGGTTGCTTCTGACAATGTATTAACTTACAAAATTATATCAAACAGAATCCATTGTCCAGAACTAAAGTCTCTTTTTACTTTAAATAATCCCACATATGTACTTAGACACAACCAGCCTTTCTACCCTAAAGTACCAATCACGCGTCACGCTGAGAATAATCCAATTTATAGACTCTGTGTTTGCTATAACGCTCTTTCCTCAAGAATTAGTGTAATAGATTTGGCTTCTCATCCTAATAGAGTGACTAAAGAAATTAAAGAAAATACGCTATGTTATGATTAAGCTTTAAAGTTTAAAGTTCATTTGTTTGTTATTTAAAGAATTTATCTTCACTTAACATATTACCTATTCTATCTCTCTGTCTTTCTACATTATGTATGTATAATATTATGTTTAAATGTAACCAATTTGTAAAGGCCTCTTGCCGTCGAAAATAAAATAAAATAAAAATAAAAAAAATAAATAAAATAAATAAAAATAAAATTCATCCCCCGAACTTACATAGACTCCGAAATAGAAAGTCAAAACTAACAAGTAATCAACATTATTTTGAAAATGTTATTTAAATTCAAGACGATTACAAAAAAAGTCCAATACACTTGATGTAAAAAATATAGAAAAAACATCCTCGTTTTATAAACTTAAAGATAAGTTCAAAATATATCGTGTTTCTTTTCGTTATCGTATCACCAGAGCCATAATATGGAATTTTTGCTAATATTAAAGGGGTCAAATTACAGTCATATAATATTACATAATATCGATATAAAGATTATTTTCTTTTAATTTTAAATAATATTTTTAAGAAATATGATAGTATCTAATCTTAAAAAAATATTCATTAACCAGCTGAGAAGTCCGCACCCGGTATTGTCAAAATCACCCCCGTCCCCTTTATTTTATTAATATAAATTATTTTATTACGAAAGTGCGGGGGTTCATAGGATCAAATTTGTTGGAAATTAGCTATAGTATAACCTCTTTCAAGATATCTATCGAATTACCAATAACCCTGTATATATATTATATATACTAGCTACCGGAATTATTTATAAACATTAATAACTTAATTATTTATTAACACACCGAATCGAGACTATGCTTAAAATGGTTCTATAAATATGGTCTATAAATTAAAAAAACTGCATTCCGATTGGATAATTGGTTGCAGAGCTAAACAGAAACAAAAATACCCTTTTCATCTTTATATATATTTTATTTAAAACGTTATTTTTCATTGAATGCAACCAAATTAATTCGGGGGATGTATAATAACGATCTCTTTTTAGGCTGAATGCATTTCACTTAATAATTTGAGTAAGTAATTCTCATAGTCATTCATTCATTCATTCATTCATTCATTCATTCATTCAGCCACTTCACATTTTTATTTTAAATATATAATTAATTAAAGTTAATTGCGAAGTTGCATTTCCCAAGTCCAAAAGAGAATTTATTTCGCATTTCAACAACCCTTCTATTATATGTATATTTTTTCTGAAGTAGTTTTTATATAGTATGCCTGCCATCTTCAGAAGTTTCAATTGATTCTCTTTAGAGAATATCCTCGAAATTGTTTTTTTATTCATTTAAGTTCTAGTACCTGGAGGCACCGAGCGATGCTCGGTAACTTCCTCCTTCAGTTAAAACCTTTATTTTAATATTATTTTTAATTTAAAATTCTGATAAAAAGATCGATTTTTATTTGAGAGCCGTTTTCAAATTAAAAAAAATACAAATATATATAGTGTTCTCCCACTGTACGCCCCCCCCACCCTCGAAACCTCGACCTACCCCCGAATCCCATGCACCCCACCTCCTGCACCTGTTTTGATTCAACCATATGATTCATTTTTATTCATCCAATTGTTAATAAATAAAACCTATCAAAATGTGTTGTTTTTTCAGAAAATTGAGACTTGCTTATGCGAAATATATTTTTAAATAAATTCTTGATTATTTTTTATTCTATTAAATAAATAAAATTCTTTATGAAAACAATTATAAAACGTTTATTAATATTTTTAGTGTTTAGGTTGAACAAAATATGTTAAAAACCACAATCACAATAACTCTTCAAGGCCTTTGAGAATAAAGGATTTACCCGACCCATTATCTGCCTGAGCACAAAAGGAAAAGGGAAACCTTTTTTTAAAACTCTAAGAATGGGATTTGTCTACCTGAGAATAATTAATTTGATTACGAAAAAACCCATCAAAATCAATTTTGTCGAAGATGAGACCGTGACTGATCGAATTGTCACTCCCAAAACCCCCTAACTCGTGAATTTTATCAAAATCGGTAGAATTGTTTTCAAAATAGAACCAAGATACAAATATATAAACAAATAAATATATATACCAACAAATATATATACAAATAAATATACAATTTTTGCTCGTTTAATAAGAGTAGATAACTAAACTGTGTAGTTTTTTACTGATATAAATAAAATAGTCAGAAACAAAAATAGTACTCTGGATATTATTTATTTAATATTAATTAATATTTATTATTTATTTAATATTATGATAAAAACATATAGTCTTAGTTTTTTAATTATAACTCGAGTTCTAATTGAGCTAAAAACAAGTGGTAATTTGAAAATCAAAGAGGAAGCTATTTCATATTACGTCAACAAAATATTTTGATTTCAAATATTTCTTTTTAATATTTAATGGGATTCGAAATTAGGTCAAAATGGCCTTTTTCGTCATTTTGACCGATAATATCTCAAAACTCTGTCCTTTTGTAAAAAATCGGGAAATTGCATGATAATGAGCGTATCAACAAACTCTATTGAAATTCATTGTTAGGTTTAAGGGGAGAAATTTTTTTGAGCAGTGTTATTAATTTAAAACGCACTGCTGCGTCCTGAAGGCGTAAGCTCTCTGGCCAGCAAGATGCCCGCCAAGGGTGGGCTTTGCAGTTGGCTTAATCTATAAAAAACCCCCCAACTTAAGAGCAAGTTAATTACTCCATTCTAGAGTGAAATTGGCATATATTGGAATTTTCTTTTTATCAAAATGTTGATTTGAAAATTTAATAGGATATAAGCGGGTGAATGTATTTTTATCTTGAGAGCAAAGAAGAAAGTAGAAGGGTCAGCTGGTCATTAATCTTAGTGAGGGATGCTTGGCGTCCTCCTTCTGTCTACAACAATCCCCCGGCCGTATCGTCCACGATACGGCCCCTCACCCCCGCATCTCTTTTCCCAAGTTTAAGCTTTTGCTTATAAACTAATCACACTCCCTATAATCTCTTACAATTATACCGGGTGAGTTTTTTATCTTGAGAGAAATAAAAGTTTATTTATATCGAGGAGGAAACTAAACTACGCTATTGTTTGTCGACGTAGAACAATCTTTCAAGAATATTTCAATGTCAACTTCTGTTTTTTAAATGGAAACATATTTTTCTTTAAGTCACCTTATTCTACAAAAAAATTTGATCAACTTTCATAAAAACTATTTTTTTATACGACATCAAATAAACAAAATACATGAAACAATTAAAATTCAAATAAAAAAAAATCTTAATAATTATTTTTAACAATTATTCAATTTAATTATCAAATAATAATTATTAAATAATTAATTATTAAATAAATGATTATTAAATTGAAAAGTCATAACAATGAAAATAAGGGTTTATAATGAATGATCTTAAAACTTTGTTATACTCAGACTTAAGAGATTATTTTCTACTTAAAAGAACTAGTTAAAATTCTTGAGTTTAAAAAAGTATATTTCTCGTGTCAATCCAGTAGATATTGTTATATTGAATTATAATAATAATAAAAATGGAGCATTTTTTTTTTTAAGACAGAATTGAAATGGTTTTAATTTATGGTGAATGTAGAAGTGTTATGGAAATGCCATTGAAATGGATGACGAGCGTTTTCCTGATAGAAACACACCCTCACAAGCTTCAAGTTCTGTTTTTTAAATGGAAACCTATATTTTTCTTTATGTCCACTTAAGGTAGTTGTTTCGCGACAATAGATATACTAACAAAAAGTGAATGCTAGAGTAGAGAGAACAGAAAATAAGAATTCATAGTTAATAAGCCCAAAACTTTTTGCTGTTTATGTACTAATTCTAGCCAATCCCGTGATCGGTTGACAAATTTGGCAACATTGTAAGAGATTGAATATTTTTATATTAAAATGACAGATTAAATACATTTTAAAAGTTAAAAAATGTCTATAAAAATATTTTTGTTATTTTTTAACAAATGTAATCAACGCCCTACGTTACACCTTATGAGAATTATAATTTTGAAAAAATCTAGCGCATGCGCGCTTTATACATCGTTCGCTGGTTAAATAAATGCGCCGTTGCCAAATTATTTTTAATTTAAATTTTTTTTTCATACATTTTTCATTATTTATTCCTTATTATCTCAGAAACTGTGTTATAACTATGAATCAAAATTGTCTTAAAATATGTATTGGTTATTGTTTAATGTTGGTTTAGTTTTTAATAAAAATGGTAAGAAGGGTTTCTTAATTATAATTAAATATGTATGTAAATTTTCCGATATCCCGTATAGTGCAATGTTAAAGAGCCTGAAAAACTCGATTTTTGAAATTTAATATCTCCGGTA
This sequence comes from Forficula auricularia, assembly GCA_024734495.1. Lineage (NCBI taxonomy): Eukaryota > Metazoa > Arthropoda > Insecta > Dermaptera > Forficulidae > Forficula > Forficula auricularia. The sequence continues at coordinate 14,647,609 of JALMQS010000150.1, read as the reverse complement.
CTGTATTGTTCATAAATAAATTTTGTTTTGCCACCAATCGATGCAGAAGTATTTAAATAATATTCTGTATAAATTTCAAAAAAATCCTAAAAAAACGCATTTGGCGGAAGAACTACCTTAAACTAAAAAAAAAAAAAAAAAAAACTGAACAACTTTCAGAAGAACTATTTTTTTTATACGACATCAAATGAACAAAATATTAAATCAATTAGATCTTCTAAAAAAATAATAATAATAATTAAATATTTAATTATTAAATAAATAATTTAATAATTTTTCGATACTGCTCTGAGACAAACCAGAGTGTATCGCCAGTCTTTTGGATGAATTCCAGTTCCAATTTCGTTATTTTGGCCTGTTCCAGTTTCTTCGTACGCTTTACATTTCATGTTTTTTAACAGATTTACAACACAATACAATGAGGCTTGTGAGGGTGTAATAATGTCAGGAAAACGTTCGGCATCCATTTCAATGGCAGTCCCACATAACACTTCTTCCACATTCAACGCATAAATTAAGACCATTTCAATTTGGTTTTCAACAAAAAATGATCCATTTTTATTATAGTAATACTATCTACTGGATTGAAACGAGAAATATTAAATTCAAGAATTTTAAATAGTTCTGTTAAGTGGAAAATAATCTCTTAAATCTGAGTATAACGAAGTTTTAATATTAGTAATTGAAGCTGTTGAAGCTTTTATTTTTGTGATTAATTTGATTAAAGTTTAAATTTTTATTTAAATCACACATGATTGCTTTATAATTGTTTATTGAAACAAATAATTACAATTTTAATACAACGTTTCGATCGACTTATTCTGCGATCGTTCTCAAGTATGAGTGCCCACTCCGATTATAGGTTGACTGAGTCAATCATGTTTATCTGGGCTCAAAGCCCAAATATACCGACGGCATCAGCGCCCCCTGTCGGATTGAGCATTACATGTTTTTAAAGATTATAAAAAGCAAAAAAATTATATTGACAAATCAAATGATAATAATAGCAATAATAGTACATAACAATTAATTCACTATATCAAGAATGTTATAGTTTACATCGTTGGATTTTTTAATATAAGGTACATTTTGTATATTAACATATTTTTATTATTCCATGTAATCCATGTAATCTACCAGATAAGGTAACTTAAGTTATCAAAAATGTTTGGTAAAGAATAAGTTTAAAGAAATGCTTTTTAGAATTTCTAAAAAGCTTTTTAATTATCAAAGCATTTTTGAATACCGTGCCAACTTACAGATGTCAGGGTTGCTAACTTCATGTAAAAATATGTTAATATACAAAATGTACCTTATATTAAAAAATCCAACGATGTAAACTATAACATTCTTGATATAGTGAATTAATTGTTATGTACTATTATTGCTATTATTATCATTTGATTTGTCAATATAATTTTTTTGCTTTTTATAATCTTTAAAAACATGTAATGCTCAATCCGACAGGGGGCGCTGATGCCGTCGGTATATTTGGGCTTTGAGCCCAGATAAACATGATTGACTCAGTTAACCTATAATCGGAGTGGGTACTCATACTTGAGAACGATCGCAGAATAAGTCGATCGAAACGTCGTATTAAAATTGTAATTATTTGTTTCAATAAATAATTATAAAGTAATCATGTGTGATTTAAATAAAAATTTAAACTTTAATCAAATAAGATGTGATTAATTTCTTCTTCTGTGCGCAAAGAAAAGCATAGCGAATTGAATATTTAATTTTTGAGTGGTGAATGGGGTGAAGGAGGAAGTAATTATCAATATATTTAATGTTTCTTAATTTAAAATCAATTGGAGTCTTTCATTTCAATTTAGTAATGAAGCTGTTGAAGCTTTTATTTTTGTGATTAATTTGATTAAAGTTTAAATTTTTATTTAAATCACACATGATTACTTTATAATTATTTATTGAAACAAATAATTACAATTTTAATACGACGTTTCGATCGACTTATTCTGCGATCGTTCTCAAGTATGAGTACCCACTCCGATTATAGGTTAACTGAGTCAATCATGTTTATCTGGGCTCAAAGCCCAAATATACCGACGGCATCAGCGCCCCCTGTCGGATTGAGCATTACATGTTTTTAAAGATTATAAAAAGCAAAAAAATTATATTGACAAATCAAATGATAATAATAGCAATAATAGTACATAACAATTAATTCACTATATCAAGAATGTTATAGTTTACATCGTTGGATTTTTTAATATAAGGTACATTTTGTATATTAACAACAGGGTTGCTAACTTCATGTAAAAATATGTTAATATACAAAATGTACCTTATATTAAAAAATCCAACGATGTAAACTATAACATTCTTGATATAGTGAATTAATTGTTATGTACTATTATTGCTATTATTATCATTTGATTTGTCAATATAATTTTTTTGCTTTTTATAATCTTTAAAAACATGTAATGCTCAATCCGGCACGGGAGCGCTGATGCCGTCGGTATATTTGGGCTTTTGAGCCCAGATAAGCATGATTGACTTCAGTTAACCTATAATCGGAGGGTACGTCATACTTGCGGGCGGATTTGAATAATGTTCGATCGAAAACGTCGTATTAAAATTGTAGTTATTTGTTTCAATAAATAATTATGTAAAGCAATCATGTCTGATCGGGCCGAAAAATTTAAACTTAAAGTTTTAATATCATTATAAACACTTATTTTCATTGTTGTGAATTTTCGATTTAATAATTAATTTTTTAATCATTATTATTTGATAATTAAGTTAAATAATTGTTAAAAATATTTTTTTGAGTTCTAATTGATTCGTGTATTTTGTTTATTTGATGTCGTATAAAAAAATAGTTTTTTTTTGAAAGTTGTTCAGTTTTTTTTTGTAGATTAAGTACAGTTGACCAAAAATATAGGGTTTCATTTGAAAAAGCAGAACTTGACATTGAAATACTCTTGAATACTTGTTCTGGGTCCACAAACAATAGCGTAGTTTGGTTTCCCTCTAGATATAAAGAAACTTTTATTTGAAACTTTTTTCCATATAATGCACTGTTTTTGAGTTATAAGACTGTCTCAAGATAAAAAAAAACTCTCCCGGTATATCGACTAGGTGCGAGGTCCGCCTTTTGGGGTCAAAATATCAAAACGTTATATAGCAATGATTTTAAGTTAGAATACATCTGTTCCAAATATGTAATTTCATAATAATCCCTTCAGCCGTTTTTACGTGAATCGCTAGCAAGATTTGCGCGAAACCCACGGAAACATACATACATACATACGGACGGAAATTTTCTTCAGGGTGTTATTGTTCATAGCTTTGCTTGAAATGTGTGCAAACAAAATTTGGCGTGATTTGGAGTAATCTACAGACAAAACCTTAATTTTATATATTGTTGTGCCGTCGAGAATTTTTCCTTAAATATAAATATAATTATTCTTAAGGGTAATATTTTGGCAACCGGCTTCCCTTTTGATCCTCGAATATGACTACTTTACAATAGGAAAGGGTCTTTACGATTGCATTTCTAGCGAGTCGTAAATAAATGTCAAATGGCTTTTAGCCCAGATGGCAATTATAAATTCATTGGCTTTTTGGGAAATTTCCAGAGGCAGTCTTGAGTGAGGCAGTTCCAAGCTGAAACCCACTTGGGGCAGTCAGTTGTCAATTGAAGTTCAGAGACGAGTCTTAAGCTCTCCAGCCATCAGCATGGAGAAATGTATTAATTATAAAATAACTAATAAAAATAATCGATATTAAATAATGCTCTTTCCTTCTCTACTTCAATTACGATCAAATCAGCATCAGGCCTGAAACAGGTCGAATCGTTTGGGCACGTTACCAGATCTTTCAGCGGGGAGCTTCTTCGGGACAAATCATCAAATCGTCTCTGGTCAAGAAGGGTTGCAACCAAAATCTTAAAGTGTTGTCGTAACAATATATTGATATAGGAAAGATGCGATAAATAATTGATTGAATGTCAACAAGTGTGTATTATTATTTCAAGCAAACATAATTTATTAAGGGAATTAAATCAAAGAAAATATTAATATTATACCAAGGTATATATATGGTATATCTAGTCTGATATATCTGAAGATAAAGTTCTCATTTCATTTAGGTGAAAGAATAAAGGGCGTTCCGATTTAATTTAACGGTGAAAGTTAAAGATAATAATCATAAAATTCATTTTACGACTAAGGTAGGTTATGTGCAAACAAACTAATTGCAAATCAATACATTTTTAGTTAAAATATAATAAATAAACTGCAACGGACTTTATCCAAATAGTCATTTGAAATATTAATATGTTCATTCCTTTATTAATAACACTGCCCAACAATGAAAATGCTTCGGGCTCAAAAATAGCTGATTCTTATGTATTTCCACCTGCTGAATTCAAAAATCACCATAAAGATTACCGATTAGCTCTTGTTTTGGAGATATAATTGATCAAAACGGTGAAAAAGACCATTTTGACCTATTTTTCGAGTTCCGTTAGATATTAAACAACAATATTTGAGATCACAATATTTTGTTGAACTAATAGAAAACAGCTTCCTCTTGGATTTACAAATTACCACTTGTTTGTAGCTCAATTAGAACTCGAGTTATAACTAAAAAACTAAAACTACGTGATTATAAAGGATAATAAACATTAATAAAGTAAAGGGAGTGTAGTTTCAGAGTGAATGAAATAAAACTCAAAGAGGTGTATACAATCTCAATATATTTCGGATTATTAGTCCATCATCAGGAGTTTACAGGTTAAAAACTAATCTGTAAATTCCTGATGGACTAATAACACTGGGCAACAAAAAAGAGGCAAGCTAAAAAACGACGATCTGATGAAGGCACCACATAAATCTCTTCAGACACGACCATCTGTCAAGTATTATTCCAGCAATGTAGAACTCTTAGAATGTAACTACAATTTGTAAAAAAATAAAATGCACTTTCAATGTTGTTAGCATATGTAATTAAAATGTATCTTTTTCTCTTGATCCGCCACCTACTGTATTTCACAGAAACTAGAGCTAAGAAAAATTTTTCATTGTCATATTCGTTTTTCTCAACCCAAAATTGGTAGGAATTGACTCATCAAGTGCTCGAAGCATTTAAAAATTATTTTTTTGTTGCCCAGTGTAATCAAATAAACGGATAAAATACATAATTTTTAAATAATTTAAAACAAAGTAGGTATGTACTATCTTACTGTAGTGTAAAGAACTTTAAGTTCTTTCAGTTAAATGCTAAACTTGAGAGGAAATTTTACAAGTAATCATAGCAACAGCGTTGTTATTGTATCCGTTAAATTTGCTGAAGATCGGGGGAAATCGACTGAAAATCGAAAATAACCATCGATTCTCGTCTAATACTTGAGGAATAACCATTCACTGGTAAATTTTCTCCGTGTACGGATATTATTTAGAAAATATAAACTGCTTATAAATCAAATTTCGTACTAACTACAGAACTACACCACCACCCTCTGGCGTTTTTTTTTTATTTAAAATTGACCTTGTCCGTTAGAACATTTGGTCAGTGATACATAAAATACATATTTTTACAAAATTTTATATAATTGTAATGTTAATTAGGTACATAAGATTTACAAGCTAAAAGTAAGAAACATACATTATTTTAAGTATTTTTTTTTTCAAATTACATTTCTACTGTTTATGCAATTAATTAATTTTTCCTAAAGAAATTATGTATCTAACAATATATCTACTTAAGTCATCGTTGCGGTTTAAATAAGAAAGAAGTATTGTCATATTTGTTGGAAGTTCTATTTTTCTTTGGATTGTTGTATAGAAGCGTTCAATTTTGTTGATATTGTTTGCGCATCCCAAGTAAAAGTGATTGATATCCCCAATCGTGGATCCATCACAAGAACAAAAAGGATTCTCTCGAAGACCTATTCTGTACATATGAGCTGGGGTAGTAGCATGGCCTATTCTCAGCCTAATTAGTTGTACAGTTATTTTTCTAAACAGCTTGATATCATCAAACCATGGTCTTTTTGGTATATTAGGCGCCCTCTGGAGTTGAAGCAAATTAAAAACTTATTTATAATGTATTGGTGCCGCTCAAAACAGCTGGGAATATTAATTTAAATATTAAGAAAATAAAAAATTAATAATCGATAAAAAAATGGACTGTAAGTAGTTTTCAATGGAATTTAATATAAATTTTTCGATTATAAAATATGAATTTTTAAATTGAATACAAGTGATGTTATGTTAGGAGTAAATTAAAACTATATATATAAATAAAGAAGTTAAAAGTTCAGCTAATTGCAAAAATATAAATATGCACAAAAATATAAGCAAATTTTATATATAAATAAATTATATATAAATTAAAGTAATAATATAAATTAATTCAACTTAAGATGAAGAAAATGTACGTATACTTCCGTTTAATTTTATTAAAAGTTAATTAATTAACGCCAAATTGCGTTTTTAGCACAAATTGCTATAATATATAGCCAGATGATCGAAGCGTGCAACACAATTTAATCTATTTTCTATTTGGTTGTAAATCAAATAAACAAATAGAAAAAACTCAAGATCAATCTAAATTGATGAAAATACAAATAAAAATATGCTTGCGATCTATCTGCTATTAACATGAATTTTGAGCACTCAATAATTCATATTAACGCTCTCTGCGTAGGTTCAAAATAATTGTTGCTGATCGGTTATCACAAACATATGGGCAAATTTGAGGTTAAGAGATGATTTTCCTTATTCTGGTCATCTGGTTGGGAGAGAAATAAGCGACGATTTCATGGTAAATTCAATTTTCCGCTTAGCGAGGAGCTATCAAAAGAGTTAGGATCATTCCTAACGACATCGAAATAAAAAGTGAGTTTTAGATAAATTGGTGATAAGCTTAGAAGAAAAAACAAGGAAATAGATAGAAGATCGCACATAGTGCCTCAAAAAATCGAGGTACACAGCCCCATCTATTTTTCCATTTGACACGGCGGTAATTTTGAAAACGAATATTTCGAGAGCTCAATTTGCGAGCACCATGTATGATGTATGTGATTTCTTTTTTATATTGTTTATGTTTATAACATACCATAGTTTATACGTTTATCTTCCAAACAACGTGTAATATATATTTTATGTATGAATTGATTGATTAATGTATATTGTATGACTTAATTCTCGGATAATAATAAAATCACTTATAAAACAGACTTACATGCTTTAAAATAATGATATCAGCAATCAACTACAGCCGAAATCCTAGCGTACAGAATGCGCTTAGGTAGAATTGTGCGATAAATCAAAAATCGTACCTATACATCCGAATAACAAAAACCAGTAGAGAAAACTGTTACCTAAATATTCTTAACTATTCAATGGTTCAAATTGTATTTTGATTTCGTTTTTTATGCCACTCCATTACGGTGTCTGACGCGGCAGCCTTTCTGTATCATAGACCACGCCACGGCCCGGACCATAATACATTGTATTTTTGACATTTCGATTATAATTGGGAACTTGTGCTGAAGACATGGAAGAATCGACTTAAAACCAGGTCTCACTTTTGGAAAAAAAAAATTTTATAGGTTATTTAATTAAACTAATTATTAAAAGATGGTTAAATAAAATTTAATTGTGTGGTTGAATCAAAATAAAACACGTGTGGTTGATTAAATAATAGCAAAGGTCGGTCCTCCAGATACTATTATTATTAACAATTCAACTACTGAATGCATTAACAAATCTGCCTATCTATAGTTATTATAAACGGATTGCCAAGACGTGTTTGTTTTTTAATTTTAAAACCCACTAATAATTTATGACAAACTTTATTAAAATTAAAAAATTAAAATTTTTTTTTTTTTTTTTTTTTATGGATGGATTGAGAGAATTCCAATCGACTTGATTGGGGAATAATGGAATTGAAATAATTATCGGAAAAGAGGTTTTTTTTATCTAATTAGATTTTTCCTCTTATTAAAAACAAGGACTAAAGATGAATAAAGGACACTCGATGGTGGAGAAGTAATCTCCGGAATCGAAGCAAAATACACGTATACATTACTTAATGTAAAATAATTGGCTTAATAAATTATAAAAAAATAAATATATATTTATTTTAGGTTAAAAATAAAATAAAATGAGAGAGTCTTCTGTTTTTTAAATAAAATAATTTTTAATTATTTCTAGAGACTATAGTTTCGAAGGCATTGCCTTCATCATCAGTCTATCACAAATATTTCAAATTAGTTACAAATTAAGATTTATACATAGAAAATTTTGAAAAATATATAATGTCTTTTTCTTCATGTTTCTTCTTGGGAGATTAGAATATAACTGGCTCAATATCTGGGTTGCTCTTTTGTTTAGGCATTTTCTAATGAGTTTTACCTGAATGAATGGAATGTTTTTAAAAAAGGGTCAAAGGGTAAAAAAGGGTGTTTAGGCATTTTCTAATGAGTTTTACCTGAATGAATGGAATGTTTTAAAAAGGGGTCATTGATAATTTCTAGTTTTTCATTTAGAGATTCAATTGGGCTTTTTTCCAAGGATTTTTAAAATTTCAATGGATTCTTTTAAAGAAAAGAGGGTAGGGGTCATTGACTTCTTTGATTAATTTAATTTTGGATTGATCTGGAAAACTATGATTGTGAGCATTTAAATGCTCTGCAAATGCATAATTATATATTTATATTTTTTCTTATATTAGAGAGTGAATTGGGAGGAATAATGGAGATTGGAATAATTATCGGAAAAGAGGTTTTTTTCTTTAATTAGTTTTTCCTCTTATTAAAAACAAGGACTAAAAGATGATCAAGGACACTCGATGGTGGAGAAGTAATTCCGGAGTCGAAGCTAAAATACAATGTATACATTAATTCATGTAAAATAATTGGTTTAATAAATTATAAATGAATTGATATAAGTAAATTGGGGATTGAGAATTAGAGTGAATTGGGAGAGAATAATGGAATTGGAATAATTATCGGAAAAGAGGTTTTTTTCTTTAATTAGTTTTTTCCTCTTATTAAAAACAAGGACTAAAAGATGATCAAGGACACTCGATGGTGGAGAAGCAATCTCCGGAATCGAAGCTCAAAAACAATGTATGCATAAATTCATGTGAAATAATTGGTTTAATATTTTTCTTATATATGTAGCTGGTTATTGGGAACTTGGACTTTGAAATAATTGTATGTTTAAATTTTTAAAATTTGCAACGTTTCGCCGTATATTTTTCGACTTCTTCAGGCAATCTGTAAGTTTTAACTTTTAAAAATTTAACATCTCGATCTTTCAAAGTCCAAGTTTTCAATATCATGGACGATAACAACACTAATTTATTTAAATTATTATTTTAAAACTCACTCCATTCATGGGACGTAGCCTTCTGCTAGGCAAGATGCACGCCGAAGGCGGGCTTCGCAGCTGGTTTATTAAAATGTCAAGTTCTTTGTTTGGGAATAAAAAATAATTCCTCTTCTGTATTAGATTCGCGTAAAAGTCGAGAATCCCTTTTTATATTTGATTAATTTAGATTTAATTTTTCTTTTTGAATACTCATATAATAAATATATAGACGCATATATTTATTTATTATTATTCGAGACGCTTTTATGGATATTTATTTTTAATATATCAATAGCACATTTACGAGTAGGTATATATATATATATATATATTCTCCATCTTGATTTTTTTACAAATTTTATAGTCATAAACACAAAATTAATTATAAATATCAATGTACAAATAAGCATAAATTACATATAGAGAAACAGATAAAATCTGTTATGTTTTGCTTTAAATCTTAGAATCTATTATGTTTTATTTAATCTCTATTATGTTTTATTTTAATCTTAGAATCTATTATGTTTTATTTTAATCTGTTTCTCATTGAGAAAAACATTTTTAACAATTTTAGTAGCGTACCGGGACAGCAAGATGCCCGCCGAAGGTGAAACTTCGCAGCTAGTTTATTAAAATGTCAAGTTCTTTGTTTGGGAATAAATAATAATCCCTCTTCTGTATTTGATTCGCGTAAAAGTCGAGAATCCCTTTTTATATTTGATTAATTTAGATTTAATTTTTCTTTTTGAATACTCATATAATAAATATATAGACGCATATATTTATTTATTATTATTCGAGACGCTTTTATGGATATTTATTCTTAATATATCAATAGCACATTTACGAGTAGGTATATATATATATTCTCCATCTTGATTTTTTTTACAAATTTTAAGTCATAAAACACAAAATTAATTATAAATATCAATGTACAAATAAGCATAAATTACATATGAGAAACAGATTAAAATCTATTATGTTTTATTTTAATCTTAGAATCTATTATGTTTTATTTTAATCTGTTTCTCTATATGTGAGAAAAACATTTTTAACAATTTTAGTAGCGTACCGGGACAGCAAGATGCCCGCCGAAGGTGGGCTTTGCAGCTGGTTTATTAAAATGTCAAGTTCTTTGTTTGGGAATAAATAATAATCCCTCTTCTGTATTTGATTCGCGTAAAAGTCGAGAATCCCTTTTTATATTTGATTAATTTAGATTTAATTTTTCTTTTTGAATACTCATATAATAAATATATAGACGCATATATTTATTTATTATTATTCGAGACGCTTTTATGGATATTTATTCTTAATATATCAATAGCACATTTACGAGTAGGTATATATATATATTCTCCATCTTGATTTTTTTTCCACCCCCTCTTTCTTTTTTTTTCGCTTTTAAAAATAATAAAGGCTCTGTTTTTTTTTTTATTATGATTTATTTTACAAATATAAATCTTAATAAAAGGAAAATTCATCTAGTAGTAGTGTTCAGTTCAATATACATAAATATTAATTTGATCCAATCAAAATAAATACGTCAAATCCCAAAAATAATATTAGCTTTCAATTAAAATGACTAAAAGGTTAGGTGTGTGGGTGTGTGGGTGGGTCATTGAATATATGGTATAATACCTATTCTATCGAATCCCGTTGAGGTCGTTTACGCAATAGAAATCAAAAATTCTCATGACGAAGGCCCTCCGGGCGTTATTCGGGAATTCTCTAGGCTGACGGATTCAAATTAAAATTAAATTAGGTTGGAGTTGGTGGTGTTTCACAACCTAATTTAATTTTAACAATGTTTCACTATAAACCAACACCGCGTTCCCTAAATTTTAGGGATTCAAATTAATGGAACTCCCTTAGCCCATCAGAGCCCGTTTTTCCCGACATAGCCCAGCCATATTCTATGAATAATTTCTCCCTCGGAGGTGCCTGGGATGCCGTCCATTGTCCACTTGCCCACTCACTATATGTATACAGTACCTGGAGGCACCGAGCGATGCTCGGTAACTTCTTCCTTCAGTTAAAACCATTATTTTAATATTATTTTTAATTTAAAATTCTGATAAAAAGGTCGATTTTTATTTGAGAGCCGTTTTCAAATTAAAAAAAAATACAAATATATATAGTATTCGCCCACTGTACCCCCCAGCCCCGCTTGAACCCACCCCCGAAACCTCGCCCTACCACCGGATCCCCCACCACTGCACCCCACCTCCTGCACCTGTTTTGATTCAACCATATGATTCATTTTTATTCATCCAATTGTTAATAAATAAAACCTATCAAAATGTGTTGTTTTTTCAGAAAATTGAGACCTGCTTATGCGAAATATATTTTTAAATAAATTCTTGATTATTTTTTATTCTATTAAATAAATAAAGTTCTTTATAAAAACAATTATAAAACGTTTATTAATATTTCTAACGTTTATGGAGAACAAAATATGTTAAAATCCACAATCACAATACTTCTTCAAGGCCTTTTAGAACAATGAAATAAGGCAACCCATTGTCTGCCTGAGTACAAAAGGAAAAAAGCAACCTTTTTGAAAACCCTAAGAATGGGATTTGTCTACCTGAGAATAATTAATTTGATTACGAAAAAACCCATCAAAAACAATTTTGACGAAGATGAGACCGTGACAGATCGAATTGTCTCCCCAAAAACCCCCTAACCCGTGAATTTAATCAGAATCGGTAGAGTCGTTTTCAAAATAGAACCAAGATACAAATATACAATTTTTGCTTTTTTAATAAAAGTAGATAAGAATATGTACAATCACAGTTTTGTTTTTGATAACGATTTTAATAGTTTACTTGTAATTAAATTCAATATATTATTATATCTTATTATATTAAACACTATATAGAATCGTTAGAGCCGTTTTCAAGAAACCGATTCTATATACAGGGTGATTCATCGGTCTGTCCTCTCTATATAACTCTTTTATTTTAATTCACAGAGAAAAACTCTTCAAATATAATTTATATGATGTATTATTGTCTATCTACCTATCATATGCATTTTTATACAGGGTGATCCGTTTAAGCCCAACAATATCTAACTTTATATTTTTTAAAGGAACACTGGACGCGCAAAAGAGGTCCTATGTAATGGCGGAGGTACTCTGGGTGATTAGTAGTTTGACTCTTAATTACTATCTCTATGACACCAGTCACATGATCCAAAACAATGCCAATTAATATTTATTTTTTCCATTATTAATAATTAGTTTTTAATAAACAAACAAACAAACAACATCGAAACGACCCACGTTGAACCTTTCCACATATTTTACTTGAGTTAATCTCGACCCTGAGGGTTAGAAATCAGATTACAAGTTACCAAGTGATTAAACAATTAATTGTGTCAAGTTTCCACGAAGATTTCGCCTAGAAATTTCGTCCAAGCGGTGATTCATCGGATCGCACCCAAACCGCTACCAAAAGGAACCAATTATTTGCTATTATCTCTTGCCAAAGGATTTCTACCAGCCAGCAGTGACCGTTCGTCTAGGATTCCTGCACATTGCTTAAAGGTCAACTAATTACTTTTCCAAATACACCAACATTTTGTTTCGATCCACTCCCATTAATATTATATTAATATTATATATTTTTTTATTGTTAGAATAAATAAACTGAATTTGCTTCTTTCCAGTAATTTATTTAGTTTTTCAAATGGTTATTCCAAATATTTCAAGCGTTCTCAGCATCTCTTCCTCAGTGGAAACCACTCCCCACCAATGTGCCGATTCCATCAGTTTGTACAGAACATTGATAAAAAGCTCGATCACACAACACACACATACATATATATACAAATTTAAAATGAGACAACATACGAATATACAATTATTTACATCTGCTTATAATAAAGTCCAATGAAATTTAAAAATTGAAAAATGGTCAAGCATCAGAGCTGGTTTGACCAGCAAATATTTTCTCATCTCTGGTAAGTCGCAGAGCTTTGGGATTTGAAACTTAAGCTATCTAGAAGCTAGAATAAGTACCGCAAGATTTTGGTTAAAAACGAAGAAACGGAATTTCGTGTTTACTTAAAGATTTTTGGTATATTGCAATTTCATCTTTTTGAATGAAGAAAATTTGTATCATGATTTGAAATAAGGGAAAAACCGAGGGGTGAACCGCGACCTAATATGCTGTAACCTACTTCCATTTATAGGAAATGATTAAGATGATGGATGATTTTTATTATGTTTGGCTCGAAGGGTTAGTTGGAAAGATATGAACCGGGCTTGGATGGTACATAATCTTCAGAGATTAGAATCTCAATCGGCGGCGTTAGAGCCAGAAAAATGCTATTTTAAATAAGAATTTGCACTAGGCAGTTGAAAATATACTTTTTATGAAATAATGACACAAGGCCCGCATTTATTGCTTCTTCGTTACAGAACGTGTATACAAATTACTTCTTAGACAGAAGCCGTTTCGTTACAAATCGTTCCAAGGCGAGCTGCCTCATTCAATGAGTTTCAACAAGGGACAACTCACACATGACAACTGAATTTGCTTCGAGGAGCTGGCTTCTTTTATAACCCTTGCTCTAATTAGCAATTAAGCTGATTGGTTAATTATTCCCGCGTTTTAGGTGACGTATGTATAATTTTTCGCGCGCTGGCTTCTTTATAAAAGGGGCGTGTCCTTGCTGGTCGCCTGTCATTTCATCGAAGGATTCTGACCGGCAAAGAGCAATCAACGCCTTTCTCAAGGAGAAAATAAATCTTTATTTTCAAAAGCATTTTACATTGAAAGGAGCGAAGGATAAAATCCCACACATTTGTAAATCCAAATATTTCCAAGTACTTTCACAATACTTCCAAAGAGGTGTAGACCTACTTCCAATCGCGGATCACCCCTCGGGAAAAACTAATGTGAAAGTCGTATGGTGCCAACACCAGTTGATTACTTTTAATTTTTTTTTTACTTTATTTTTATCTTTAAATCTGAACAAAAAGAAAAAAAACAACGAACAATATATGGCATGTTTTTTAATAAAAGAAATGTTGATAAAGAAATGTGAGGGGATTGTAAAAGGCAGTGTCGGAAGCAGGAAAAGAGGGGCAGGAAGCATGAGTCAAGAGCAAAAGCCAAGAGCTTATATTATAAGGCGTGGGGGGAGGTGTATTTTTAAGGGATTCCCATCTTTTGTTTTCTAGAGCAACATTCACCTGCCAAGTGCCGGATTATACGGATAGAAAATGAAATTGAAAAAAAAAACAACAAAATCCTCGAACAGTGTGAATATAGAATTTAGTTTAAATTGGAATCAGATTAATTTTTTTTTTGAAAACTTCTCTACCCGCGTTGAGCAATTTTGGTAGAGGAAAATCTTATGGGTTCACCGACATGCTATAATATTATATAAATATGTAAAATAATTAATATGTTATTTATAATTAGTTTACAAGAAAATCATAAGTTGGAATTATTGGATAAAAATACTTGGTAGGTTTCACATTAAGATATAAAAAATAAAACGAATTTATTTTGGAGAATCTTTAATCTCGATATATATATTTCGGGTGACTAACCCATCTTCAGGAGAAACAGAAAGTAGCTGACCTGAATAAGTCGAAATGGAATACAAGTCAATGGTAAAATTTATTTTTTAAGATAACAAAAGGGTAAATATTTAAAATTAGTGGAGGGAGAAAAGGTAGGAAGTCTACTTTGGATTAATTTTGAATGGCCTTCCTACCTTTTCTCCCTCCACTAATTTTAAATATTTACCCTTTTGTTATCTTAAAAAATAAATTTTACCATTGACTTGTATTCAATTTCGACTTATTCAGGTCAGTTACTTTCTGTTTCTCCTGAAGATGGGTTAGTCACCCGAAATATATATATCGAGATTAAAGATTCTCCAAAAATAAATTCGTTTTATTTTTTATATCTTAATGTGAAACCTACCAAGTATTTTTATCCAATAATTTTAAAAAATGTTTCACCAAGTACCAACACCAAATTCCTTAAAAATCATAAGTTGGTGTCATCTATTAAATCCGATGGAATGGAATATTTTTAATTATATGTCAGAGGGGTCCGGATTGCTGTTACTGGCACTCGGGTTCTATTCCCGAGGGGGTGAAAAACAACCCCTCTGACATATAATTAAAAATATTCCATTCCATCGGATTTAATAGATGACACCATTGTCACGACAACATTTTAGAGTTTTGGTTGCAACCCTTCTTGACCAGAGAAAGGTTGCCGATTTTGACGATTTATCTCGAAGAAGCTCCCCGCAGAATGGTCTGGTAACGTGTCCAAGCGATTCGACCTGTTTCAGGCCTGATGCTGATTTGATCGTAATTGAAGTAGGAGAGATGTTTTTAAAGAAAGAGTATTTTGGTTTTTTTATTAGTTATTTTATAATTTTACATTTCTCCATGCTGATGGCTGGAGAGCTTAAAACTCGTCTCTCAACTCCAATTAACAAGTGACCACCCCAAGTGGGCTTCAGCTTAGAACTGCCAACTCTCTGATTGACTCAAGACTGCCTGAAGAGTCGAAATTTTAAGATTACTTCTCATAGGCCAATTCTTAATTAGCGCCGCGTATCTTAAAATCATTGAGCCCTCCCATTTCTAGAAATTTACTCTAGAAATTTCCCACGCAAAAATGACATTTACAATCGACATGTGTTAAGAGCCATTTGAGATTTAGTTCCAGGAAGTTGTAAAATCCCTCACCCATTGTGAAATGGTCATATTCGAAGATCAAAAAGGGAAGCCGATTGCCAAAATATTACCCTTAAGAATAATTATATTTATTTAAGGAAATAATTCTCGAGGGGCACAACACCAACTTATGATTTCTAATCTATTACCATCGGCAAATTAATATCTTTCATATAATTATTTTAGTATTTCTACACTGAAAAAACAATGTCTTTATAGTAAACATATTGATAGACTTGAGCATTTTTAATGAGCTCTTATTTATTACAAAGATATTTTATTAATAATCAAGATATATCGAAATCATTCCAAATATGAATAAATTTTTAGGTCTTTAATACAAATATATTATATACTTGAGTGATCTATCATAAAACGACTTAGATTTTCTGCAAATAGTGATATCTTAATAATTAAGATATTTTTAAAAAAATTAACAAAGATTTTGTTTACATTACTAATTGTTTTTTTTTAATTTTTAAAACCTATAAGAAATATTAATAAGATATATTAATATATATTTAAAATTAGATTACATTATACCTTATAAATATAGAAAATTAATTATTAGTTGAACGAAATGAATAATTAAATTAAATATTTATATAATTCATTTGAAAATAGATTCTACATCAAATGAATATAAATGATATAAGTTTGAATTTTTTTATTATATAAGTGAAATAAAAAATATTCAAGTTTATAACAATTCTTGTCGTAATTACATATTATTTCATTTAAATACCCAACTATTTTACTATTTTACTCAAATAACAATATTTTCATAATTTACTTATTGGTGCTTGGTTCAAATAGCGGCATCTTAACTATTAATATATCTAGAGTTGATTCAAAAATATGAGAATACTTAAAATACGTATATCATTTATTCATATTGAACAGAGATCGATTTCGCTAAACTTCCCCATTTATTCATATCAAATATAATTGCTTAATTATAAATATATCGTTTTTTCAGTGTAGGTATAATTGTTGCTCGGAGTGCCGATAGATGTGAAAACCGACTGTTATTTCTTAGTTTTAAGTTTCCCAGTCCCCAAGACTGGCTTTTTTATTTTTTTTATTTTTTTTTTTAATCATTTTTCTGTAGTAGAAATTTTTTCTTGTTTATTCTTTGTGATAGTAAAAAAAACAATCTAGAGAACTTGATAAAAAATCTATCGGCGAAAAGAAAATTATGTTTTTGTAGCAAATCACTTTGGTCGGATCGACTTCTTCTTACGTAGATGGAAAGAGAGATAAGAAAATTTTTGTTCGATTTCGACGCCCGCCCGCGCGATCTGGGGTACAAATTCAATTTTTATATATATATATATATGGTATATCAAGAAAGTAGCGAGACAATTTCGACAATTTTTCTCTTTTCTAGATCTATTTACGAGTACGAGAAATGTTCTTTCGAGTTTCAATCGAGAGAGAAAATATATCTATATCAAAAAAGTAAAAAAATGTTCTTTTTTTTTCTTTCAATTGGATTAATAAAATCATCATATATACCAAGTTTCTTCATTCAAATTACTTCAATTTGGGGTTTCCCGCAAGCTGTTTTGAAAAAAAAAACGGAAAAAATACGATTCGGAGCAAATCTAGATATATTAATAGTTAAGATGCCGCTATTTGAACCAAACACCAATAAGTAAATTATGAAAATTTCTTCTTCCCATCTACGTAAGTAGTCCATCCGACCAATACCAAAACTTTTCAAGTAAACACCAACTTCTGGCTTTTCTATTTTAGCCAACATCTTGTTATACTTCTTGTAGCCTCTAGAGAGTTTAAGTTTCAAATCCCAAAGCTCTGAGACTTACCATAGACGAGATATAAACGATTAAACTATTTATTTTGCGACATGACTAATTTACACCCTCTTCCTTTATATCAATCGGATTAAAATTTATACACAACTAACAACTTATGACACGATAAGTATACGAATTAAAAAAAAAAATCGTTAAAGCCGTTTTTGAGAAAATCAAAAAAAAAAAAAACACGAAAAATCTTTCATGTAAATGTCTACTTCCGGTATCCCGAATTCAACCAAAAGCTTACTGTACTCCTTCTAGCCTATATCAAGCTTAATTTTCGTAGCTCTGAAACTTATGGTTGCGAAACGCAGGGAGTAAATACACACGTATCAATGGATTTTTGGTCACTTTTTGGATCCTGGGGACCTTGATATCTGGTTTTATGTTCTAAATCCGGTTTCAAACTATTAAGGGCATCGATTTCTTCCAGCTAGAAGTCACAAATTGAATTTATCTTGTTTCATCTCTGAGATAGAAGCCTTCAAAGTGTCAACAACCCGGCAAACGATCGCAATACTTCACATTATATCTTATACCTATCATAAATTTTATTTGTCATGAACTATTAGTGGGTTTTAAAATAATAATTTGAATTAAAGTGTTGAAATATTATTATTAAAATCAGACATAATTAATTATAATTATTATTTATTGAACACCAATTTTATTGTATTATTTATTTGTGTTCAATAAATAATCATAATTATAATTATGTGTGATTTTAATAATAAAATTTTAACTCTTAATAAAATTAATCACAAAAATAAAAGCTCCAACAGCTTAATTACTTCTTCTTTAAGTGCCATATCAGGTCTCCCTGACGTTTCGGCTACTCTCCACATATACCTGTCCTGAGTGTGTTTTATCTGTTTTACACAGATATACGGGACTTACTTTTTAACTTCCGAACGGCGGGTTTGGAGAGGTTGACTAGACAATTATACTCTTGGTAGTTTGCCATTGCTTTCCAAGAGGAGGCATCTACAAATATCTGCAGAGAGTTTGGAGAGGTTGACTAGGCAATTATACTCTTGGTAGTTTGCCATTGCTTTCTAAGAGGAGGCATCTACAAATATCTGCAAATTACACGAACCAGCATACTTCGGGACAGAGGCCCGACACTCTGACCTCTGATCCAGAGCCGCCTCAGCCTCACTTAATAACTTATCATTTAAATTTAAAAAATCACGTCGGCGTTGTCGCTCAAGCCGATTATAATAAACATAGAATAGAATAGAATAGATATATAGATATGTGAAATTAAAAAATAAATCTAGAAAGTAATCTATAATATATTAGAGCTGACTGTGGGATAGAGTGTCGGGTCGCTGACTTGAATATCGCTGGTTCGAGACCGAGTCTCGGCAGATAGATATTTGCAGTCGCCTCCTCTTGGAAGTAGTGGCGGCCTACCAAGAGTATAATTGCCTAGTCACCTCTCCAAATTAGCCGTTTCGGAACCGTTCGGAACCGGCGTTAAAAGTAGGTCCCGTGTGTAAGACAACTAAACACACTCAGCACAGGTATGTGTGTAAGGCGCCGACACCCGTTTCGGGTATGGCACTCGAAGAAGAAGAATCTATAATAGTAGAATCTTTTAATATTTTCATCGA
This sequence comes from Forficula auricularia, assembly GCA_024734495.1. Taxonomy (NCBI): domain Eukaryota; kingdom Metazoa; phylum Arthropoda; class Insecta; order Dermaptera; family Forficulidae; genus Forficula; species Forficula auricularia. Next base: position 14,628,105 of record JALMQS010000150.1, on the reverse strand, counting down.
CAATAATTTTATACCTCTATAATTAATTGCACAACTTATCGATAATCTGTTGTGGTAGTGCCCCCTTTAAGACCCCCCCCTCCCTCTCTACTCTAAATTTAATTCATTTAATTTGACCTGAGACCAAATAAAATCCAACATGCAAAGTTTGCATTTGACTCCGGTTCAAATTGATTTGTCCCTCTCTCAGCATTATTGGATTTCCAGCAGCAGAGAGAGAGTCCCGAACTGGAAATCCATGAGCCTGAATTCCCTATCAAAAACACACCATATTCAATTTTTCTACCAGAATTATACTGCTCTCTGATTCCTGACATAACTTTTTTTTTTAATGAATTCTAAGCTTTTTTTTTTATTTTTTTGATAGGTCTATATTTATTTAATTGAACTTCACAAAAAGTTCGATATTCTTTTAGTTAGGGATTATTTTATTTCATTTTAAATGGTATATTAAAAAATAAATTTTATAAGACCATATATGTCATCCGCTGGTCTAAGTTTGTGATACGAGACGCTTTTACCTCCGAGTTTTACCAAAGCTTGAAAAAACATTCAATAAATTGAAAAATAATTCTATATCTCTATGTTCACCGACCTCCAGGTTAAACGGATTAACCGATTGATTTGAAATTTGAAATATAAACTCTTAAAGGGTCAAGTTACCGGCGTGATTCATAAAAAGTGAACTTTTAGTCCCAGGAGGAATTTTAGCATTTTTTTCTACTCTTATTCCAAGTTCTAATAGGAAAACTCCTTTTCTTAGAAATTTGAATTTAATCTTTTTAAAACCCACAAACAGTTTAATATAATACAATGGATATAATTATTCAAACATTGTAAAGTAAAGCACTTTTCATCTGAAATACCTCAAGATGACGAATTTTCGAGGTGATGTCACAAATTTACCACCAATTACACTGGCACCACTAGTGTATAGTATGTCAAAAATTTGTACTTGAATCATAAACCCCGAAGGCGGGCGTCGCAGCTAATGTGAAATACCTATCTACTCTTATTAAACGAGGAAAAATTGTATATATATATATATCTGTTTGTATATTTTTCTATTTTGAGGACGGCTCTACCGATTTTGATGAAACCAACTCTATTAACAAGTTTTGAGGATGAAAAAACGATTTGGCTCGGACTGGACCTCATCAAAATTAATCTTAATTGACTTTTTCTTAATTAAAGTAATTATTGAAAGATGAAAATGTCAATAAAAAAGTCTGTTTACATTTTTTTTCAATTATCTTTTATTTATTACATGTTTTTTTTTAATTTTAAATCCCACAAAAAGATCATTATAAATTTTATTATATATTAATAGTAAACAATTTAAATAATTATAAATCGAGTTTTAAATGCCACACACAGTTCATAAGAAATATTACTATATAATAGAATTTGCCATTTTAATTAATGATAAAATTTGATAAATTGTTATTTAATTAAAAAAATAATTATACGAAATTTATTTATATACCTATATAACATACACATAATCTGTGGACCACTAGAAGACTAGAAATGCAGAAACTGATTGCGGGGATGCCGTGGCGGGGTCTGGGGTGGGGGGTCCAGGGGGCGTGCACTATATATATTTGTATTTTTATCAGAATTTTAAATTAAAAATAATATTAATATATAGCTTTTAACTGAAGCAAAAAGGTACCGAGCATCGCTTGATGGCTCCAGGTACTAATTATTTATTTTTTTGGCTTTTCGGCCTTTCTAGCCATAAGCCAATTTACGATACTAATTATTTATTTTTTTAAATTTGTCTCTACCTCCTCCCAGAGTCAGGTTTTAGCCGGATGCCTCGAGTCGGATTCGAACCCGGGTACTCTTGGTTAGCAGGCTGACATGCTAACCCCTAGCCTACCCGACCCTCCACTAATTAATTTAATTTCATAAATAAAGAAAATCCTGTCAAGTTAGAGGTCATCTATTGTCAGGAAAGTGTCTATAAATAATATATTTTGATAATTGGAATTTTTAGACGTTGCTAGGTATATATATAATTTTCTTAAAATATTTCAATTTAAAAAGATTTAATGGTGTTTAATTATTTAATGAGATAAGAGAGAGAGAGAGAGAGAGAGAAGAAAATCTGGAGCAATAGAGGTGGATTGTGTGGAGAAGAATAAGGAAAAAGCATCAGAGCAAATCAAAGAGAAAGAGAGAAGGTAAAAAGGAAGATAAATGAAGGCGAACATTGAAGGAGGCAGCCAGGGCTGGTCTTTTTAGCCCTGAGAATGGATTGAAACAACAGAAAAACAACAACAACAACAACAACAACAAAGATTTATCTTTTCGACTTATCAATCTGATTTGTTGAGGAGAGAGATATAAGCAAATTTTAAAACGGTTCTTAAAAAAACAAAACGGGTACCTATACCTTGATCATCTGTCAATTTGTCGTCAAAATTAAGATTTGGGTTATACACTGAAAAAACGATATATTTATAGTTAAGAAATTATATTTGATATGAATAGATGGTGAGGTTAATTATGACGAAAACGATCTCTGTTCAATATGAATAAATAATATACGTATTTTAAGTATTCTCATATTTTCGAAACAACTCTAGATATATTAATAGTTAAGATGTCGCTATTCGAACCAAGCACCAATAATTAAATTATGAAAATATTGATATTTGAGTTAAATAGAATAGTTAAATTTAATTGTTGGGTATTTAAATGAAATAATATGTAATTACGACAAGAAATTATATAAACTTGAATATTTTTTATTTATAATAAAAAAATAATCAAGCTTATATCATTTATAAGTATTCATTTGATGTAGAACCTATATTCAAATGAATTATATAAATATTTAATTTAATTATTCACTTAGTTGAATTAATAAAAAAAAAATTAATAAATAATTTATTAAAATCACACATAATTAATTATAATTATTATTTATTGAACACGAATTTTATTGTATTATTTATCCGTTTTCAATAAATAATTATAATTATAATTATGTGTGATTTTACATAAAATTTCAACTCTTAATAAAATTAATCACAAAAATAAAAGCTTCAACAGCTTCACCTTGCCAAATCTCAGATAGTTAGATATAGTCCAATTGACTAAGTTTTTAGGGGCCTCGAGTAGTGGTAATTTTCCGCGCGATAAATTATGTTAAATTTATCTCCCACTTAATTTTTATTACCAGACCCTATACTTACAGAAAAAAATGTCTGGGTATAGCCGGGAATCGAACCCGAGACCTCCGGGTTGCCAGCCAGAGATGCTGACCATTACACCAGAGAGGCGGACGAGACAAATATAGCGAATTTCACACCTTCAGAGAATAATTCTATTAGATGTGTGGCGCATCACAAAACTGTCGGTAGAGCGCGTCACATATTCAATCACTTTCAACACACAAATTGTATTTTAACAGAAAAACAAACAAATATACAAAAATATCGACATTTGTAATATACATCACACACATGCAACCATATGTAAAGATTTATCATAAATAAATTACCACCAAGGCGAGGGATAAATTATGCAATGCAAGTGATAAATATGTCCATTTTGATTAAATATAAGTCATGACAGCATCTTAGATTCAAGTACAATACACTTGAAGATTGAGGTGATACCTACACAACGGGGGTCTCTTACTGGTACGGTAGCCCGAAGTGTATCGAATAGTATCATCTCTTTCCCTACAAGTTCACCTGCGTCTACTCGCCTTATGTCGTGTACCAATTTTATATGTGCATTTTTATTTAACCCTAACCGCCTACCTCTTGCTTGCCGGCCTTCTCTCCCACGCTATATATTATATATGCTATTCCTCGCTATAGATGTGTTTATACTCTGGAGGGTGTTCGAGTAAGAATGGCTTGGTGCGATGGCTGGCAAGTGAAAAAGTCTTGGGGGTCGAAGTTGTAATAGCGGCCCATAGGTGCCGATTGCCAAAAGTGGGAGTAGTCATGTGACTAGTGTGAAAAATTAGTGCCAACTTTGAACAGTGTATTATAATTCCTTTTCCTCTGAAAAAAGTAATATATTTAATTATAAGTAAAATGTTTATTATATCGTACCTTTCACTCTCGTGACTTCTCAATTATAATGTTAATTAAATGAATAAATAAATATATGTTGACAACTTCTCTGGAGTGGATAATATTCATTCATTCATTCATTCACATGGAAACCCTTGAAAACATTTTCTATTAAATTAAAATTAATCAAATCCATCCATGGTCATTTAAAATCATTTTATAATGTTATTATTGTTCGGCTTTTAATAAATTGATGCTTTGTTTTGAAAATAAATAAATAAACGCATCATTTACCCATTGGGGGGGTGGAATTTATTCTATTTGTCAGTGGCTATTGTTTTCGGGCCATTGACTCGGGCGTCTGTCTGTTAACCCGACCTGATGGTCCCATCAGACTTAAGGTGATGGGCTTTGCAGGCAGGGGTCAGCCAGCTAATTGGTCACCCAAAGCCAATTACTCTCGGGTCCTTTGGCCAGAGAGAGAGGGTATCATCCCTCATCCTCTGAACTATGTAGTAGAGAAACAGCTGATCAAATTACGATCAGCTAACCTGAATAAAAACAGACCCAGCCCATGAAATAACGTCATAGCAAAATAAAGACAGACCCATTGAATTGCAATTTTCTCCCCTATATTTGCATAATGACCCTGACATACTCAATTATTGTTCCATTATTACATTATTTTCATCAAATTTTATTATTACTCTATTTGTACAATTTAAAACATCCACCAGACAAATTTAACACAAATTTTATTCACATTATTTATATATGTTGTGCAAATATAGCTCATGAAAATCTATATAATGATGTTTATAATATTTACTAGCTGACGCCCGGGCCTTGGGCCCGAAGTCACCTATCCCCTGGCGGGGGGCGTCTCGTTTTATGGTTAAAATTTATATAGATAATAGCTGACCCGACTACGCGTTGCTGTGACTAACTCTTATCAAAAATTTAAAAAATAATAATAGTTTTGAAAATGCAAATAATTGTAGAATAGGTATTAAAACAGTAAATTAATTATATAATAATTACTTGTCAAAATTGTTCCCTTAACCAAAAATAAAATTGACTGTTGAAAGATTTCCAAAAAGCTATTATCGGCCTTCTTGTTTGTTTGCTTTTACCCCTCAGAGAGGTGCTGGCGTTGTTTCCTCGAAAAAAATATTTTTTTATATGCCACATGTGTGATATATATAAAAACATTCGTATATTTGAATGGAATTTTGTGTGAAAATTTCAAAGAAATCGGTGAAAAACTTTCGGAGATTCTTCAACCTATCAATTAAGCGTAACAGTATATTTTTATTTATTTAGATTATAATTATTTTCTTTGTTGAAAATAAAATAATTACTTAATTATTGAATTAAACTAAAGAATAATTATTTTTTTAAAAAGCCAATTAAAATTAATTGTTATTTTATATTTTTAATTATTATTAATAAAATCGATTGTTTTGTAAATAATGAGAATAAACAAATAAGTGTACATATGTTCAAAAATTAATTCCGTAATGAAAATTGATCACTTGTTTATACAAAAAGCAACTACATATTTTAATTTCAATTACTTTCTACGTTCAATGATCAAGCTTCACTGGCCGGTCAGAGAAATAAGTATAGATAATAAAAAGTGATAATCTTTAAACGTACCCAGAAATTATTTTCGGTGCAAAAACATATTTAAGTAATATTTAATAAAATAATATCTAATCATTTAGGAAATAATATTGAGCTTTAAGGAGAAAAATATAAGAATTATATTTCAAATTTTGGCAATTATTTTTATAAGGCGACATAATTTCGCATCTTTATCGATATGGTAGGAATAATAATAAAAGAACGTGTCAACCAAAAGAAGCAGGCAGGCAGGGTACAGGGTAGGGTAGTATTCACCTACCCCATGTAACGTAAAGGGGTTGGGAGTGCGTGTTGCAGGGGGTGCGTGTGCAGCAGGGGCCAATCAAAGTAAAAGCCTCCCCCCCCTCCCCGTTGCCTTCCAAAGGGTCAGAGGTCACGCAGTCAAAGTCACCCCTCCCGATCCTCGATCGAACCTTACAAGAGCAAAAAACTTCACTCTTAACAATCCTCTATTCATATATAGTAAGAGTAGCTGGAGGATTGATTCCTCCTCAATATAACTCTTATTAAATCATTTTTGAGTAATTAACCGCCACCATTATATCTTTCTATACTTGGGTGACGATCCTGATGAGATTTTTTTAATTTTAAATCCCACTAATAGTTCATGACAAATTTTTTTTTTTAGATTTTTGCTTATAACTCAAAAACCATGCACCCAGCAGAAAATTTTCTCCTTACTAAAATGAAAGAGCATAGAATTTCGCTTCGGATAATTGCTTAAAAGTTAAAATCGGTTCAGCCGTTTGGCCACATTCGCTCGTCAAAGATAGGCAATTTTTACCAACTTGGCGGAAAAGTGAATTATTCCCATTAGCTCGTCACAACCTAAACTACTCTTAAAATTTTTGCGATGCTGGCCTCCATAATAGTTGCCATTTGGTTAAAAAATGAAATTGGCACAAAGTTTCAACTTAATTGGACAACAATAACCGTGCCCCAATGCAAAAAATTGCAGTTTTTCATTCATAAAATAAAAACCACTCATTCTAGAAACCTGATTCTAGTTTCATTGTCTAGAAAATTTTATTGGCTTGAAATTTTATTTAATCCACTTTTTTGTTAAAACTTTTAGATTTGAAGATATTCAGCATTTTCCAAGACAGGTCATGATCCGACTTCATTGCGACACGGGTAACCCTTGTCCAATTAAGATGAAACTTTGCCAATCTCATTTTTTAGCCAATTGGCTGCTATTATGCGGTCAGCACCGCAAAAATTCAAAGAGTGATTTTTTGTGACCACCTAATGAGCATAATTCACTTTTCTACACAAGTTGGTAAAAAGTTCCTATCTTTGACGATCGATTGTGGCTGAACCTCTCAACCGATTTTAGCTTTTAAGTAGGTTATTCGATGCGAAATTTTATGCTCTTTCATTTTGGTAAGAGTGAAATTTTCGGAAGGAGGCATGGTTTTTGCATTATAAGCGAAAATCTGGAAAAAGCTTACAATTCATATAACTTATTTTGGATGTCTAACGTCAATTCAAATAATTTTCACCTTGTGCACATTTATTGGCCAACAGGCCTGAACTAATTAAATAGTAAAAGAGAAAGAAGTCTTTCCCTTGTGTATATATGTTTAAAAGCTATTATATATACACTCTCGTTGAAGAATATACTATTATTCTAGTAGTATCATTATATTCAAACTTGTATAGAAATTGTGAAATATGAATCCGATACCCTTTAACAGAATAATAATAATAATAATAGTAATAATAATAATAATGTGTAGAATGAAAATATCATTTAATTATGATTTTGTTTGATATTATAACAATGAATTTCATCTAACTAGGTATTATTAATCATCAGTTTTTGAATTGTAATATTAACCAAAAACGAGATTTCAAATAGAAAAGATACATTATTATTATTAGTAGTAGTATTGAAATGTCCTTCAGTAGCATTCATGGGTCCCAGTGCGAATTTAAATTCCAGAACCTCCTCATAATAAATTATTTTTGTTTGTTTTTGGAACTTGAAATTAATAATTTTAAAATCCACTAATAGTTGATGACAGGTAAAATTTATTAAACACAAGGATGTGTTTTTTAAAGAAAAAAAAATTGAAATTTTTTTTCAAATTATTATTATTATAAAATCCACTACTTAATAGTTCATGACAAATAAAATTTATTAAAATGAGGAAATTTAGATTATTATAATTTAAACAAAGATATGAGTGTTTTTTTGATGAAAAAAAAATGGAATTTTTTCGAATTATTATTATATTATTTTAAAATTCACTAATAGTTCATGACAAATGAAATTTATTAAAATTAAAAAATTTAAATTATTACTTTAAAACTAACTACGGAGTCCAGGGGCGTAACAAGATGCACGCCTAAGGCGGGCTTCTCATCCGGTTATTGTATACTTTGGTTATATCTTTCTTATATTATTAAATTAGCAATTATTGTGTATATATGTTGCAGTAAAGTCCGTTTTTTGGTAATAACGTGTTCTTACTAGTTGGAACGCGTTTCATTGAATACCTTTGAGGCAACTAGAATTTGCTGATGTTGGTTAGGTTTGGTCCAAAGGTATAGCTAGAATCTTCATTTTTGACCTTCTGCCTAATTTTGGGTGATTATTTTCAAAAAATTTTAAACGAAAATGTCAAAAATTACATCTTCTACAACTTGGATCTAAATTTTGACATTTTCGTTTAAAATTTTTTGAAAATAATCACCCAAAATTAGGCGGAAGGTCAAAAATGAAGATTCTAGCTATACCTTTGGACCAAACTTAACCAACATCAGTAAATTCTAGTTGCCATAAAGGTATTCTGTGAGACGCTTTTTGAACTAGTAAGAACACGTTCTTACTAAAAAACTGGTTTCTACTGAAACATATTTACACAAGAATTTCTCAAATAATAATATAAGAAAGATATAATTGGGGTATACAATGGCCGGCTGAGAGGCCCGCCTTGGGCGTGCATTTTGGTACGTCCCCTGGAATCAGTAGTTATAGTTTTAAAGTAATCATTAAAAATTTTTAATTTTAATTAATTTCATTTGTCACGAACTATTAGTGAATTTTAAAATAATATAATAATAATTCGAAGAAAGTTCCATCTTTTTTTCTTAAAAAAAAAATAAAAAACACTCATATCTTTGTTTTAATTATAATAATTTGAATTTCCTCATTTTAATAAATTTTATTTGTCATGAACTATTAAGTAGTGGATTTTATAATAATAATAATTTGAAAAAAATTTCAATTTTTTTTTCTTTAAAAAACATCATCTTTGTTTAATAAATTTTATTTGTCATGAACTATTAGTGAGTTTTAAAATTAAAAAAAAATCAGGTCGACTTCGTTGCGCAAGCCGATTATAATAAGTATAGATAGACTAGCTGCTCCAGCCGTTCCGAACGCCTTCTGCACCTAGGCCCTCAGAAGGATTGCCCTGGCGGGCAGCGTCTCGAAATGGCCAAATGTTTTTTTAATGCATTGGCTAAGCACGATTGCTATCTGACCAATCAGAATCGTTCTAACAATTAACGCTTTGCCATTGGCTATGCACTGGCCAATCAGATTGTCTATATCATACAAAGATACAAACTTTTCCATTTTTATATACCTAATATAGATAATGAAAATGTTGAAATAATAATTAATAGAATATATAATAAGTATTTTTTGCTTCTATATTCTCATTATTGTATTATACTCTTCATCCATTAAGGATTGTGTAATAATAATAATTATCCTTTGATCTATTATTAATTTCCCTTTTTTTTTTATTGCGTTTTGTAATTACAAGTTATTCGAAATTAATATATTGTTCAATAAATATTTTAAATTTCTCAAAATTCCTAAAAACTGTTTTATTACGTAATTCTACCCTCTAAAGAGAGTTCAGAGGTATTTTCATTTCAAATTGATATCATTTTCATTATTATATACAAAAAGTTGTTGTTGTTTGAAAACGATTGCATGCATAAAAAACATTTCGAAATATACTAATATAAAGTTAGTAAATATTTATTGAATAACTTGAAATTTCATCTCGCTCTAGTACTATGGGGGCAAAAATATATAAATATAACGTAATATTATATAACAATATATTTTTACGATCTTTTTATCTAACCCTTTCAGGAATAAATAACCATTTTAGAAAATTTATCGTACCACTTGTGGTTTATTTTTCAACCGATCTTAAACATTTGGATTCGTTTTTTTTTTATAACCCCCTTCGGAATTAATTCAATAGCCCGGGATTATATTTACAAACAAAACCAAAAACTTAATCTAAAAGTAAAATATAACCGGGTGAGTTTTTTTTTATCTTGAGACAGTCTTATAATTCAAAAACAGTGCATATATGAAAAAGTTTCAAATAAAAGTTTATTTATATCGAGGGGAAACTAAACTACGCTGTTTGTTGACGTAGAACAAGTTTTCAAGGGTATTTCAAGGTCAACTTCTGTTTTTTAAATGGCAATCTATATTTTTCTTTAAGTCACCTTATTCTGCAAAAAAAATTGATCAACTTTCATGAATACTATTTTTTTATACGTCATCAATTAAAATTCAAGTCAAAAAAATCTTAATAATTATTTTTAACAATTATTCAATTTAATTATCAAATAAAAATGATTAAATAATTAATTATTAAATAAATAATTATTAAATTGAAAAGTCACAACAATGAAAATAAGGGTTTATAATGATCTTAAAACTTCGTTATACTCAGACTTAAGAGATTATTTTCTACTTAATAGAACTAGTTAAAATTCTTGAGTTTAAAAAAGTTTATTTCTCGTGTCAATCCAGTAGATAGTTTTATTGTATTAGCATAATAAAAATGGAACATTTTTTTTTTAAGACAAAATTGAAATGGTTTTAATTCATGGTGAATGTAGAAAAAGTGTTATGGGAATGCCATTGAAATGGATGACGAGCGTTTTCCTGATAGAAACACACCCTCACAAGCTTCATTTTATTGTGTTGTAAATCCGTTAAAAAAAATAATGAAATTGGAACTGGAATTCATCCAGAAGACTTGCGATACACTCTGGAATGTCACAGAACGTAATCGGATAATTATTAAATTATTAATTATTATTAAATTATTTATTTAATAATTAAATGTTTGATCATTATTATTTAATAATTAAGTTGAATAATTGTTAAGAATATTTATTAATTGGATTTTTTTGAGATCTAATTGATTAAATATTTTGTTTATTTGATGTCGTATAAAAAAATAGTTCTTATGAAAGTTGTTCAGTTTTTTTTGTAAATTTAGGAAATGTAAAGAAAAATATAGGTTTCCATTTAAAAAACAGAAGTTGACCTTAAAATACCCTTGAAATCTTGTTCTAGGCCGACAAACAATAGAGTATTTTAGTTTTCCCCTTCGATATAAATAAACATTTATTTGAAACTTTTTTTGATATAATGAACTATTTTTGAGTTATAAGACTGTCTCAAGATTAAAAAACTCACCCGGTATATAAGATCAAATTACAATATAAACAATGGCGCTTTTTTCTTATTCATCATCAATCTAGAAGGAATAAAGTTATCAATATTCAAATTATATAAATATGTATTTGTAGATTGAGAGGGAATGATGTTTGGGTAGCTAGAGAAAATGAAAAAAATACTTTATTTAAATTAAGTTGTTACTGACATCTCATGCCATCAATAACGTGGTTTTTAAATTTTTAATATTTATCTATACAAGGTGGGTCACGGGAAACGGATGTTTTTCAGGAAAGCATAACTCTGCGGATTTTTCAAAATAAAATATTTTTTTTTCTTAGGAACAATCACTAAACTATGCCATTATTGTATGTTTATAAGCAAAAAATTATGTCTGAAAATTGAAGGCCATTTTCAGGAACACAAATTAGTTGATCTGGAATACTACTTGCCCTTGATTTAGTCCAGTCAAATTGTGTTTTTATCAGGAAAGTTTTGGGGTAGTTCTGATTTTTTTGCATATATATGTTTTTTGGGGTGCTGAATCCAAATCTTAGGTCTCCCACCAAAATTTTGTGACGCAACATTGTAGAAAATGCAAAAATGTTGAAAATTTCCATTTTTTGGCGGTTTTTTGCTTATAACTCGAAAGCTATCAACTTTTCATAAACAACCTTCCTATTCGAAATAAAATTTCATAAAATATCTTACAGATTTCATTATTTACATTTTTTTCCTACCAACCTTTCGGGCTTAAGTTTTCGACCCCTGGATCACCCAAAAACTCGCACTTTTTTCATTATTTTCCCATTTTCACCATGAAGGAGCACGTTTTCCACAAAGACCAATCTATACATTTTTAAACTAGATTAAATTTTCTACAATTCGAATAAAGTTTCGTATTAATTGAATAATGGTAATCCTTTCCGCATGAGGGTGAAGTTAAAAAAAACTGCAATTTTTTGCAAAAATTCGTAATTTTTCCTTCATAAAATAAAAACTACTCATTCTAGAAAATTGATCCCTATTTCATTCTGTAGGAAATTTTATTGACTTGAACGTTTACTTGGACCACTTTTTTGTTAAAACTCTTAGATTTATAGATATCCAGCATTTTTAATGACAAGAAATGATCTATTTTTTCAAAAAATCTCAGTTTTTCCTTCATAAAATTAAAACTACTGATCCTAGAAATTTGTTTCCTATCTCATTCTCTAGAAAATTTTATTGACTTAATCATTTACTTATACCACTTTTTTGTTAAAACTTTTAGATTTATAGATATCCAACATTTTTAATGACAAGAAATGATCTATTTTTTCAAAAATCTCAGTTTTTCCATCATAAAATTAAAACTACTGATCCTAGAAATTTGTTTCCTATCTCATTCTCTAGAAAACTTTATTGACTTGAACGTTTACTTGGATTACTTTTTTGATAAAAGTCTTAAATTTATAGATATCTAGCATTTTTATTGATAGTATATGATCCGAATCCTCAGAAGAAACAATGTTGCGTCACGAAATTTTGGTGAGAGATCTCAGATTTGGATTCAGCGTCCCAAAAACATATATATATGCAAAAAATCAGATATAGGTGCCCATTTGAGCACAATTTGACTGGAATATTATATCTACGTAATGATCTACGTTTTGCCTCAAAAAACAGCCAGTTTGTGAAAAATCAAATGCTTAATTTATTTAATACGTTGAACGCCGTACAAAATAATTATTTCCTTTGAAAACAAATTTAATTGGTTTAGAATTTCATTTTGACTTTGCACAAACGACGACTTTAAAACTTAAACAACACACCCACACCCACACTCTCTCTCTCTCATTAAGTATTTCCCTTTGCGCTAAAAATTGATTCTTCAATATCATCAATTTAATTAAAGAAAATGATAATCTTCTCACTCACTCAAGTCAGAGAGGACGTATCTACTAATTATTATATTTTCGATTGAATCATATAATATAAGTGGGTTCAAAAGTAACGTTACCCACCCACCCACACTCCCTTTCACCTAATGAAATGAAAATAAAGTAATTAGAAATTGATTTTATTTCATTAAATAAATTAGTCGCCCCGAGGGGCGGGAGGCTTGCGGGCTGGCCGGCTGGGCAAGAGTGATTTTTCTACTTTTCAATTGAATTAATGCTCAGGGGGTAGAGTACCTATACAATTTAATTTATTTCCATAGTTTGGCAGGTAGGTACCTAAAAAACAATCGAGGCGGCGCTCTGGTGGGAATTTTAGAACATTTACAGGTCTATAATCTACGCAAAAACGTTAATTTTTAACATCCGAATTCAGCGTTAATTTATTTTAACACCTCCTTTCCTCAAATTTACTATTCTGTAAGCAAATACTCTAACAGCAAAGCGTTAATATTTAGTCAAAAGTGTGAAAAATTAAAGTCATCCCGTATTTTTGAAATATGTTTTTTATATATTAAAAATATAAAGTTTTTGTGTTGGATTTATATGAAGTTTATGTTTTTCTATATATTCTTAAAATATAATTATATTAATATATAGAAAACATAAACTTTATATAAATTTAACATAAAAATTTTATATTTTTAATATATTTTCTAAAAATATATAAAAAACATATTTTTAAAATCTATTTATTTCCATACGGAATGTCAGAGGGTCTTTTTAATATTTTAACGCCGTATATACAGCTAACAAAAAACCACTAGAATTTAAAGTTTGTTAGCCTAACAAATTCCCAATCAGATCCCAGTTGGGATAGCCTTACAAAAAAAAACAAGTTTATAAATTGGGTTAGCAATCAGATCCCAGTTGGGATAGCCTTACAAAAAAAACAAGTTTATAAATTGGGTTAGCAATCAGATCCCAGTTGGGATAGCCTTACAAAAAAAAACAAGTTTATAAATTGGGTTAGCCCAACAAATTCCCAATCAGATCCCAGTTGGGATAGCCTTACAAAAAAAACAAGTTTATAAATTGGGTTAGCAATCAGATCCCAGTTGGGATAGCCTTAGTGGGCATGACCTATCAGTACCCAATTGGGTCCCAATAATACATTGGGTCAGTTTCTAGTCGGGATTTAATTCACAAACATTTGTAGAAAATAAAATTTAATATTAAAAATAAATTAACTGTCAAATACTAGATTGAGAATAACAAATCAAGTTAGTAATGCGCATGCGCGAGAGGCTCTCGAGAAGTGTAAAAAGACGAACAAGCAGAAAACGTAGCTATCTTCATATGGATCGTTAACACCTGGTGTTAAAAAGAAAAATGTGTTAACGTTGCTGTAAAACTTGGTTTAGAGAATAGCATTTTCTTAACGGTGGTGCTATTACTTTACTATTAAACACCAAATTTAGGATGTTAAATTTTAACGTCTATTTTTAGAGAATAGACCTACCTTTTAGGGCGCCAAAATTCTGAAACTTGTCACAGAGGAGTTTTCAATAGCGCTGAGTCCATTTTTCATGTGATTTTGACCCAATTTTAAAAATTAACCTCTGGGTAGAGGCGCAAATGTGAAAATTTTCAAAAATCTCGTGTTTTGTATAAAAATATATGTTTTCAAACCTCCTGAATCCGTTTTTGAAAATATTTTTTCAAAAAAAAATTGAAAAGAATCTCTAGAGGGGAGGTACAAATCTGGAAATTTCCAAAAATATCGTGTTTCCATATACATTTACATTTCCATATACTAATGCAGATAATATGTGCAAAAAAAATTAGCCATATCTCTCCCTAGAATTTGTGTAGGTCAAATTTTATACAAATGAAAAGTGTAAAAGTAGTTCGCCTTCCAATGCTTCAAAATTAAAAAAACAAATATAAATGCTTAAAAAATTCTGTCGGAATACATAAACATTGCCGCTGTGTATGGGACACAAGTTGTTGTATAATGGACAAATAATTATAGAATTTTTACTGAAGGGTAAACCTGAGAAAGGTAAACTCTTTTCAATAATTCAGTGGGCCATTTCGAGGGCATTAAAATTCACCACAAGAGGCCCGTCCACAGTCCCAAGTTGTAGGCCAACCTGAATTGATAAAAATTAAACGTTTAAATTCTAGTCCGTGAATAATGGATATTAATAATGGCCTAAGGATTTGTTTGTCTCTCAGCTTATTATATGGGCAATTTTCTTATTTATTAAAATAATTTAATTGAAATTGTTAAAGCTGTTTTCGAGAAATTGGTTGTATATATTATGTATATAACAATCGGTTTCTCGAAAACGGCTCTAACGATTTCAATTAAATTACTTTAATAAAATGATAAGATTAAGTACGTGCTTATAATATATTTATTCTGGTATAGACGATAGACTTGATATCAAAGAGCGGACGCCCCTTGGGGTTATGCAACCTATTCAGCAGATAAAGTGATCGTTGATCTAATAACAAGGCGCGTCCTAAATAGAATAATGTACAGGTCTTTTCTATTTCGTCATTTTTATAACTTTATTTTTCTTGAAATAGATCCAGTCTGATAAAACTCGTAGATCAAGTTATCAAATAGATCTTATATTATTAAATGATCAATTCTTGTATTATATATAATACATATAATCGGTTTCTCGAAAACGGCTCTAACGATTTCGATGAAATTGAAAACATAATATTAAGTACTTTTACAAAATAAAGTTCTGAAGTATTTTCGCCAAATACCGGCCAACCGAAATTAGTACTTTATTACTGTATTTTTTTTTTTTTCTAAATATCTTGAAAATAGCTTAACAAATTTTTATCAAAATCAAAATATTTTATTGACGTAATAGAAACAGCTTCCTCTTTGATTTTCAAATTACTACTTGTTTGTGGCTCAATTAGAACTCTAGTTATAACTAAAAAACTAAGAACATATTTTATGTTTTATCCTATATAATCACATAGTTTTAGTTTTTTTAGTTATAAATCGAGTTCTAATTGAGCTGAAATCAAGTGGTAATTTGAAAATCAAAGTGTTTTCTATTACGTCAACAAAATATTTTGATTTCAAATATTGCTGTTTAATATCTAATGGCTTTTTTGGTCGTTTTGAGCAATAATATACCTATCTCAAAACTCCGATCTGGGAAATTGCATGATAATCCGCCTCCGTGGTCTAATGGTCAGAGTAACTGACTGGCAACCCGGAGGTCTCGGGTTCGATTCCCGGCTATACCCAGACATTTTTTCTGTAAGTATAGGGTCTGGTAATCAAAATTAAGTGGGAGATAAATTTAACCGAATTTATCGCGCGGAGAATTTACCACTGCTCGAAGCCCCTAAAACCTTAGTAAATTGGATATTGAATTTTATCTAAGTTTCTGAGATTGGCTCGTGATCCCGGCTTCTTTTCCTTCTACTCTGTTCTTTTCACGATGGAGGGGCCAGCCCATACAGGCCTTTAGGGGAAAAAAATCAGCGTAGAAGACTCTACGGCGAATCCATTGTTAGGTTTACGGTTACAAATTTTTGTTTAAATTTTATCTAGCAGTGATTATTTAATTGTTTTCGCACTACAATTGATGCTTTTGAGAATAGTGTCTTTCGGCTGGAACGCAAATGTATCCGAAATCAATAAAAGAAAATCTCTAGCCATTTTCGATAAAATAGAAAATTGAAGTTGATGACGTTTCTATCATTGTAATAATCCATACTCGTTGCTCGTAGCTCTAGGGCTGACTTAAATATTGCTCTAAATCTTTTTTTTTTGAGAGTTGAGAAGCTGTCGAAGAAGATTATTAAAGATATACCTAGTGAAGTTATGTTTTTTATTATAGTCTTGTTTATTTAATCTTGGTCTTAGTTTTCTGCAAGACCAAGTCCGAGATCAATTCTGCTCATCACTAATCATGATTTGGTAATCGATACTTAAAACTTACGAAGGCTGCATTTGGCATAGTCCTATATCTAGGTATTCGTATCGTATTTATTTATTTGTTTATAGCCTTTTTTGGTTTCTTACATGAAATATACAATATATACATAGTTAATTAGTTATTGTACCAGGCCCCTTAGGGCACAGGCCTCTCCCAAATTCGTCCACGCTTTCCTTTTTCTTGCCACTCTGCACCAGTAAGTACATTTTCGAAAAATAAAATTTGAATATTTTACAATATTAAATGTCTGGCATCCCATATCCCCAATTATTTGGTTGAAATATTCTAATCTGGGTCTTCCCCTTCCCCTTTTCTTTCCCCCCATCCCCTAAGCAGTCCCCCATGTCTCAGTGTGTGCCCCATCATCTGACCTCTTCTCTTCTTCAGACTCTTCCACAAGGTTCTTCTTTCTCCGATTCTTCCAACAACTTCTTCATTTGTAATTTTATCCATCCATTTGATATTCCTTACCTATTCTTCTGTAGCACCACATTTCGAAAGCCTCCAATCTCTTTCTCTCCGCTTTTCCAATTGTCCAGGTTTCACACCCGTACATGGCTATGCTCCATACATATGTCTTCAATAGCAACTTCCTGTTTGCTAAGCTGTACAATACTAAGATACAGATACAATATTACATATACAATATTAAGATTTTCAAAATTTCTAAAGACAAACAAGTGCACTCTCGAAAAATAAAATTTAAATATTTTACATTTTTGAGATTTTCAAAATTTCCAAAGACAAATAAGTACATTTTCGAAAAATAAAACTTGAATATTTTACAATATTAAGATTTTCAAAACTTTTAAAGACAAATAAGTGCACTTACGAAAAATAAACTTTTAACATTTTACATTTTTGAGATTCTCAAAATTTTTATAGACAAATAAGTGCATTTTCGAAAAAATAAAATCTGAATATTTTACATTTTTAAGATTTCCAAAATTTTTAAAGACAAATAAGTACATTTTCGAAAAAAGAATTTGAATATTTTACAATATTATGATTTTCAAAATTTTCAAAGATAAATAAGTATACGTATCGTATACAGAAGATATATTATCCCTATGACTTCCAGAGACTGGAACTCGCTCACTGCCACCATCTTTCCCGCGACTTATAACCTTCAGCTATTTAAGACCCGTATCCACAGATACCTTCGACCCCCGCCCAGCCCATAAAATTCTTTCTTCTTCTTTTCACGATGGAGGGGCCTTTAGGGGTTGCACCTTTTTGGTGTAACTCCTTCTCTCATCATTTTCATTAAAAAACATATAGGAGTATACAATATATAGGTAATAATTAATTATATTTATTTGATTTGCATAAAATCATATAGGTATAGGTGTATATATAATTTTTTTATTCCATTTTCAGTGGTAGAGGCTAATAAATTGAAATAATAATGATTGTAATTTACAAATATTAGTATGTGAGTCAAATTATAATTAAATAAATTAAATAATTAATGAATACAACCTTATAATTACTTCTTTTATTTAATTAGTTCAATTTCCATATTAAATCCACAACGAGAGGCCGGCCTAATGAGCTAAATTTTTTTTTAGCCCTAGTTTTTTGTTTTTTCAAACAAATATTATTGTTTTCTCCTATTTGTTTTCTTACTTATACTTTACTATTCAAGGAGTATTGTCAAGTAGTGAATGAAAAAAGTAGATTTTTTGATTCGTTTTTTTTTTTTATTTTTTTTAATATCTCAAAAACGGCTGAATCTATATTGGTAAAAAAAAATGCTAGCAAAATCATGGAATTTCGCTCTACAAAAAAGCTCTAATGACTGAACATCAAAAAATTATATTTTACGAGATTTTAATTGTTTTTAAAATGTCTATAGTTACTACGCTCCAAAACTAATGTAAATATTAAAACAAAATTTCACATGTAGTTTGGGTGAATTGAGACTAAAAGCTGATTAAATTTGGATTGAAATTGAACTAAAAACTAATTGGGTGAAGTGGGGGGCTGATTAAACAATTAAAATTATAAAATTTTCAAACTAAAAAAAAAACAATCAAGAATAATGAAATATATATAATATAAAATTAACCTAAAATAAAAAATAAATCTATTATTTTTATTGGGGACCAAAATTTGGGGGGGGGGGCGGGCATTCAAAAAATATCAATAAAAATCCTAGACCCTTCGATTAATTTGTACGAAATTTGGCATATGAACTCTATACGATTAGTAATGAAGCTGTTGAAGCTTTTATTTTTGAGATTAATTTGATTAAAATTTGAATTTTTATTTAAATCACACATAATTATAGTTATAATTATTTATTGAACACGAACAAATTGGATGTTATATTGTATTATTTGTTCGTATTCAATAAAGTAACTGGAGCCACTGAGCGTTGCTCGGTAACTTTTAACTTCAGGAAAAAATTATTAAAATTTCATAATTTTAATATATGATAATATTTGTTATAAAGTATTTGTGGGTTTTAAAATTGAAAAAAAAACAATTAATAAATAAATGATTATTGAAAAAAATGTAAACAAACTTTTTTATTGACATTCTCATCTATCAATAATTGCCTTAATTAAGAAAAGATCAATTATGATGAATTTTGATGGGGTCCAGACCTAGCCAGATCGTTTTTTCATTCTCAAAACTTGTTAATAGAGTTGGTTTCATCAAAATCGTTAGAGCCGTTTTCAAAATAAAAAAACATACAAATATATAAATAAATATACAATTTTTGGTCGTTTAATAAGTGTAGATAGATAATTATAATTAATTATGGGTGATTTAAATAAAAATTCAAGTTTTAAACTCTATACGACCTTATTAAAATGACTCACTATGTAAAATCGATAGATGGGGGTTCAAAAATAATTTAAAATAATCAAATTTTCAAATAAAAATCGAAAAATGCTGATATTTTTAATAAAATAGTCTCATAATTAAAAGAATATATTATTAATTGCTAATAGGCCCAAAATTAAGAGGGGGTTCTTTTATAAATGTTTATAAATGATTTTATTAAATATAAGAGTGGGGGGCCCAGATATATGGTAAAGTCATGTGGATGGCGACATTAGTTTATTTTTTGTGAATTTGAATAAAAGATTGAGACAACAGTACAAGTTAATTAAGTGCCCATAGGGCGCATTACAAATTCTAAATCCAAAGCAATATTTAATGACAGTGGGGGGTGGGGGGGGCAATTGAAGAGTCCCTAAAGTCAAAAGTCTGGCTTGGAAAGTGGACCCAGGTGTCTGTTTCTTTTGGTATTCTACACGATATCGATTCCTGACAGAAAGTAACACCCTCAACCCTCCACCCCCACTCGCGAAAGGAGGATTTCTTTTTTCCCCCGGCAGCCCTTTTGCGAGTCTGCGCCCCTATCCAAAAAAGTTGTCAATTTTTAATCAGATAGAGAGTTGACTATAAAATTGAACCCACACATTCATACCCAACTCATTTAATTTTATATTTAAAAACGATATATATTTTTTGTTTTTATTATAGGGATTCGAGAACTGACTTTTTTTCCTGTATAGATTTATTATCCTAAATATTTTTTCCCGTAAAAAACCACACAAAAGGGGAGGGAGGGTAAAAAAATGAAAATGCTTGCTCTTGGAGAAAACTCCACCAAATTCGGGGTCTGGGGGGGGGTGAGGGTCCAGGGTTCTGTCTGTATATTGCTCGCTCAAATTTTTGATGTACCTAAACGTTTTAAACAAAGTTATGAAATAAAACTCGCTCAATAAAATTTCTCTCTGTCTGTTTCCATGAGTTCCAGGCAAATTTCCTTCAAAATTGGCATATGGTAAAAACGGCTAGAGGTATTTTTATGGAATTTCGTATTTGGATGAGATATTTTCTAATTTAAAATCATTGCTATTGATAATTGGAAATTTCAGATACGCCAACTAGTGGTGAAAGCTCGAACTATCTCATTGCGGTCTTCTGATCAGTGTTTAAATGACATACCATATAAACAAAAACAAAACCTATTTATTAAATAAATATAAGTTTAATAATTCTTTGATTATGCATATTACATAATATTGTGACAGCGACCCGATTGCATTAGTTTCAATTTCTACCACATGGCGGCAGCACCGTACTTACCATTTACCAATAGAACACTTTGGTTCTCACTCAAATCCAGCACAGAATCTGAAAATAGCAAATGCCCAAACAGTAAAATCATACATGCTTGCAAGCAACACACCGGTGACGTCATTTTCCATTTCCGCTGCCACCAAAAGTCCCAGCAGGAAATCTAGCAGACAAAATAATTTCGTGTGAAGCGGCCTTTAGATATAGCCAAGGGGTGAACCGCAATTGGAATTAGGATACACCTCTTTGGAATTATTTTGGAATTATTGCAATTACTTGGAAATATTTGGAAATAAAAGTGGAAGTGGAAGTAGGTTTACACCGAGGGGTGAACCGCGACCTAATATACTTCTACTTGTACTTCCAAATATTTCCAAGTAATTCCAAATATTTCCAAGTACTTCCAAATATTCCCAAGTACTTTCAAACATTTCCAAGTACTTCCAAATATTCCCAAGTACTTCCAAATATTTCCAAGTACTTTCAAACATTTCCAAGTACTTCCAAATATTTCCAAGTACTTCCAAATATTCCAAGTACTTTCAAACATTTCCAAGTACTTCCAAATATTCCCAAGTACTTTCAAATATTTCCAAGTACTTTCAAACATTTCCAAGTACTTCCAAATATTCCCAAGTACTTTCAAACATTTCCAAGTACTTTCAAACATTTCCAAGTACTTCCAAATATTCCCAAGTACTTTCAAACATTTCCAAGTACTTCCAAATATTCCCAAGTACTTTCAAACATTTCCAAGTACTTCCAAATATTCCCAAGTACTTCCAAATATTCCCAAGTACTTTCAAACATTTCCAACTTCTTCCAAATATTTCCAAGTAATTCCAAATATTCCCGAGTACTTTCAAGAATTTCCAAATACATCCAAATATTCCCAAGTATACTTGCAAACATTTCCAAGTACATCCAAATATTTCCAAGTACTTCCAAGTATTCCAAATATTTCCAAGTACTTCTAAAATACTTCCAAAGGGGCGTAAACCTACTTCCAATCGGGGATCACCCCTCGGTGTACACCATATTAGTTCGCGGTTCACCCCTCGGTTATAGCTCTTTAGAAAATACTAATAAAAAGTATTCTTTCGAAAGAACTTTTTTCATTGTCAAAATGATTGTTGGATAAAAGGTAAAATTAACTACCTAAGTAATGAAAAGTTTACTATAAAAGTGAAAAGATCTTTTTATTGACCACTAGATGCGCATGCTTATTCCACCGCATGTCATTTATCATCTTTTTTTACTTTCTATCACCATCAGTTTTGATAGGTTTATTATGCAAATAAATAAATACCAACACGTGACACGTTTACTTACAATTAGATAGGAGGAAGAGAAATTAATTTAATCAAATTCAAATAGCGAATGAATAAAAGGCTCTATTTTGCTATCAACCCTACCGGGTGAGTTTTTTATCTTGAGACAGTCTTATAATTCAAAAATAGTGGATTATATGGAAAAAGTTTTCAAATAAAAGTTTATTTATATCGAGGGGGAAACTAAACAAAATAAATCAAATAAACACAATAAATGAATTAATTATATCTCAAAAAAAAAAATTCTTAATAATTATTCGTAACAATTATTTAATTTAATTATTATCAAATAATAATGATTAAATAAATAATTTATTAATAATTTACAAAAGAATTCTTAACAATTATTTAATTTAATTATCAAATAATAATGATTAAATACTAATTATTAAATAACAATTTAATAATAATTAATAATTTAATAATTTTCCGGACGTGCGAGTGTATGAAGAGTATTCTGGATGAATTCATTTGGTTAATGTCCATTCTTTATTTAAATAAAATTAATAAATTAATAGAGTATTTTGGACAAATTTTATATTTTATTAATTTTTGCACAACGTTTCGTCCGTTTCGGACTTTATCAAGTGCTGAAAAAACAAAAGTACAAGAAAAATAGATTGGGAAAATTAAATTAATGCATATTTCAAAATACAATATACATGATATATGCATGTCACTCACCTCAATCAATTAACAAATTAAACGTACATAAAATAGTGAGAACATCGAGAAAACAATTTAAAAAATTTAAAGTTATCAATCTTGAATTTTTTAAATTTGACTTATATTGTTATATATTTTATGTACGTTAATTGATTAGTGTGTTATGTATGTATATAGTATATTTTGAAATATGCATTAATTTAATTTTCCCAATCTATTTCTTTATTGCTATTTTTTCAACACTTGATAAATGTGACGAAACGTTGACAAAATTAATAAAATATAAAATTTGTCAAAAATATTAATTTATTAATTTTATTCTGGATGAATTTCAGTTCCAATTTTTTTCGTAGCCTTTACATTTCCTGTGTTTTTTTTTTAAACAGATTTTACAACACAATAAAATGAAGCTTGTGAAGGTGAATTTCTATCAGGAAACTGCTTGGCATTCATTTCAATGGCTGCTCTTATTAATATTTCTTCCACATTTACCGCATAAATTAAGACCATTTTAATTCTGCCTTCAACAAAAAAATACTACATTTTTATTATTATTATAATTCAATATAACAATATCTACTGGATTGACACGAGAAATAAACTTTTTTAAACTCAAGAATTTTAACTAGTTCTATTAATAAAATTTAGGGAACGCGGTGTTGGTTTATAGTGAAACATTGTTAAAATTAAATTAGGTTGGAGTTGGTGGTGTTTCACAAGGAGAAAAATTAAAATACAAAGATTTTTTAGTTTACTCTATATATTTCGAGCTCTTAACTCATCGTCAGGAGAACATTGACTAAAGATAACATGATATTTTGAACAGAATTTATTTTAATTTTAATATGATGGACAGTTATTTATGACATAGTGTAAATATGAAAGAATTATCAGAAGGATGGATGGAATGGCTTTAGAAAGCCGACTGACCAGATGTAGGGGTAGAAAATAATCTCTTAAGTCTGAGTATAACGAAGTTTTAATATCATTAATAAACACTTATTTTCATTGTTGTGACTTTTCGATTTAATAATTATTTATTTAATAATTAATTATTTGATCATTAATTAATATTGATAATTAAAATAATTATTATAGATTTTTTTTGAGATCTAATTGATTCATGTATTTTGTTTATTTGATGTCGTATAAAAATAGTTCTAATGAAAGTTCTTCAGTTTTTTTTGTATATTAAGTAGACGTATAGAAAAATATAGAGTTCTATTTAAAAAACAGAAGCTTGTTCTACGTCGACAAACAATAGCGTAGTTTAGTTTCCCCCTCGATATAAACAAACTTTTTTTTTCATATAATGCACTGTTTTTGAATTGTAAGACTGTCTCAAGATAAAACTCACCCGGTATAGGACAAAAATGAAATTAAAAGACGGAGTGTGCAAAAGGTGTGTAGGTGTTTTGTTCAGGTTGAGTTGGTATTGGTAGGATCTTTCTCTGTGATAACAGCCGACTGGCTGCTTTATCAATTGGTTATCTTGTCATGCTGTCTGTCGCCGCACGTGCTATCTTCTCTAGCAAGCTAATCCAATTAAGAACAACCAATCGGCTGGCGGATGGCGGTTTTCAAGCATTTTTAGGATGGTCGGTTAGACAAGATAACCTAACATTAAGGCCATTAACAAAAACCTGTGCGTGATAAAGGTAGGAATAAATAGGAGGGCTTTGCCAAGAGAGAGGGGGGGGAGGTTCAATATAGTGAAAAATCATGCCAACTCAATCACTCAACTATTTTTTTCTCAATTGTAATATTTTGATACCTATTTGGTGATAACAATTTAGGTTGGGCGATACACGGTAGAGGGTGGCACCTAGGGGCATTATTTCGCGTAATACAGATATTCTTTTTTAATAGTTTAGGCATATTTACTACTGTGGGCAATAAATAGTAAGACTTTGTTCTTAATTTTAAAATTCTTGATTTATTCTTCCAAATCTATTTCGTCCCCCTCAAAATAAACCCCCCCGGCCTCAATGCACTTGCGCCAACGTTTTTTCCAATCCTCTAAACAGTTGTTAAAGCCAATTTCCGGAATAGCCTTCAATGCGCGTTTAATATCACAATTGACTCAAAACGGTTTCCCCGGAGAGGTCGTTTGAGTTTGCTCAACAGCCAGAAGTCACAAGGAGCTAAATCAGGCGAATACGGTGGTTGTGGAAAGATATTAATTGAATTTTTGGCGAAAAACTCACGAATAATCAATGCAGTATGCGAAGGTGCATTATCGTGGTGCAAAAACCAAGAGTTGCCGGCCTCTTTTTACGAATAGCTTCGCGCAAACGGCGCATAACACTCAAATAGTATTCCTTGTTGACAGTTTGGCCAGTCGGAAGGAATTCGGAGTGCACCACACCTCGATAATCGAAGAAAACTGTCAACAGGACCATGATTTTCGACTTGCTTTTCTCGATCCTCTTTGAACAGTTTGTACCAATCAAAAACACTTGCTCGCGACATACAATTATCACCGAAGGCCTTTTGCAACATTCTGAACGTTTCGGCACCAGAAATTTGATTCCGCACACAAAATTTAATGGAACTTCTTTGTTGAATAATTTCACTCATTGTAAAAATCGCCGAATGCACTTTTTGTACTTCAGAAAGACAAGCGTATACTAGACATCAATGATTATTTTGATGTGACATTTGGCACAGATGTCACTGACAGTCATACCAACCTAGAAAAAATATATTTCGACGAATGGGTTTCCGCGCGAAATTTAAATTAAAAAGTCTTACTATTTATTGCCCACAGTAGTATTTGTTTATTAATTATTTATTTATTATTTATTTATTATTATTTATTGTTTATTTGTTGATTATTGGAAGTGAAAATTTTAGACTCAGGTAGACTGGCTACAATGGAATTCATTCCGAGGCCATTAAATGAAGAGAAAATAAAAAATAGTTTAGGCAGGGACGCTAATATTTCAAATGAATTTGGATAAAGTCTAGCAACAATTCAATGCACTTTATTCCGTATCGTCTTTTTTTTTAAGTTTCTAAGATCTTGCTGTTTGATCGGTTAATGATATTTTCCAAAATCTTAGGTATTAAGTGACCTTAAAAAAAACTTTAAGGCACTTTAATAAGAATTGATTGTTATGAATATTTATTTAAATTAGAATTTTGTAAAATAACCGAGAAAAATCTTATAAAAATAATGAATTTTTCTATGCATCCATATATCTTCATCAATGATTCATTGCTGGGTGGCGAAAGTGTTGACCTCATTCTTTGCTTATACCTATATTTACTTGGCATAGATAATGATTTGCAAAAACAAGCTGGAAAATAGAGAAACGACATATCTTGTTAACTCGTATCATTCTCCAAAAAAAAACTTTATATATATTCATGGTGACATATTTTATAAAAAATTCAACTTAATAATCCTTATAAAGCAAAAATTATATGTTATAAATATTTTGAGCATCGAGAGAATTCCTTTAATTATTCATACAAATCATATCACCTTTGTGTACCTAGTCAAGATTAACTATCTATATAGTGGATTGACACGAGAAATAAACATTTTTAAAAATCAAGAATTTTATTGCAATTAAATAGAAAATAATCTTTTAAATTTGTGTATAGGCATATAATGAAGTTTTAATATAATTAATATAAACACTTATTTTCATTGTTGTGACTTTTCGATTTAATAATTAATTATTTAATCACAGGAATTATTTAACGGGTTATAGTGGTGTTTCACAAAGTGGATCTTGTGATGGCTCACGCTAGAGGTCGTGAGAGGCAACCTCCTGAGTGACAAGAGTGAGGACAGGCAGTCATGGCCATGTTATCCAAGTGAACACATTAAAGAATGTCAACACTCAATCGGTCTACTTGTTTTATTTAAAATACCTAACACAACAGTGGAAATAAAATTAAAAAAAAATTAAAAAATCTTTTTAAATTATTTTGGAGATTTTTTATTTATCTCTATACATATTTCGGGCTATGAACCCTTCATCAGGAGGTTTAACAGAAAACTGAATATAAATTTTTTACATTGTATCGATGTTATTATAGTACAGGGCGAGTGGAGGGAGGTGAGCCAATGGGCGTTGAAATAATTGAGTAGTTCAATTTAAAGGTATGTGGAAGGGAGAACCCATTATTGAACAAATTGTTTGGTCAGAGTCAGGTACATTTCAAATAGGATGTCTTTGTTCGAAATTTGTTTGTATAGGATTCTGGGAATACCTATTAAAGAAATTTTTGTAAGGGTTTTAGACTATATAAATTTAGACAAAAGTAGAGGATATACAAAGTTAATTCGAAGATGAGAAAAGAGGAACAAATGTTTAGTAAAGAATGAATGAATTTCGGTTAAATTTGATTTATTAATAGTTAATAGAATATAGAATAGAATAGAAGTTAATAGAAATTCATTCATTCTTTACTAAACATTTGTTGTTGAGTCAGTTGTAGGGGATCCGGGGGTAGGGCGATGTTTCGGGGGTGGGGTCAAGCGGGGTGGGGGGTGGGGGTACAGTGGGCGAATACTAATTTTTTTTTTAATTTTAAAACGGCTCTCAAATAAAAATCGACCTTTTTATCAGAATTTTAAATTAAAAATAATATTAAAATAAAGGTTTTAACTGAAGGAAGAAGTTACCGAGCATCGCTCGGTGCCTCCAGGTACTTATCTATTAATTTAGAATCAAAGTGAGTTTTGAAAATTTATTTTTAGATAATTTTTTAATTCATTGTTGTGCCTTTTCGATTTAATAATTAATTATTTAATCATTATTATTTAACAATTAAGTTGAATAATTGTTAAGAATAATTATTTTTTTTGAAATCTAATTGATATTTTGTCTATTTGATGCCGTATAAAAAAAGTTTTTTTTTTTTGAGCATAATATAACCGATTAGGTTGAATAATATTGAATAACGTTCCACCTGAATCTGTTTATCTCTCATATTCTTCTTTTTTTCCTTCCCGAATCGTACGTATCGTATGCAAAGGGTGAAAAAAACCCTTGAATTCCGGCCTCGAGAGAACGGAAGTTAAACACGAGGGTGATGGCTTTCTAAAACTAGGTCACCGGAACTCGATGATGACCAGTTAGATACCCACAGACGATATTATTAATCTATGCAGTCAGTATCTTTTCCCTGAATGCTATCATAGATGGTCTTTTTATTTTTATTTTCAAAAATTCTATCAATCGATCTTTCATCGATTCCTTTTGAATTTCCAATGAATAAGATAGCGGGAGAAAAAATACTCTAAGAATGAACGATCAAAAAAATCGATACTATTTCCTCTGCTCAAACTATAAAAATAGATAAATAAAGTATTTTCAAAGAGACAAGTGACGGAAATAGATGTTTTTAACCGACTTCAAAAAAGGAGGAGGTTCTCAATTTGAATAATTTTTTTTTTGTGTCTATGTTACCTGATATCTCCGCCAATTGTGAACCGATTTTGATGATCTTTTTGCATTGGATTCAGTCTACTTCCCGATTGGTCCCATTCTTCTTTTCATTGGTATTGGACCTTTTTTGTTATGTTTGTTCAGGCATAACTATTAACCGATTTTAATGATTCTTTCTGCATTTGGATCAGTATAGCTCCAGGATAGTCAAGATACCTATTTATTTATTTAATGTTTGTTCAGCAAGAACTTTTTGCCACGTTGACCGATTTCGATGATTCTTTTTTTATTGAAAAGGGGGTACCTTAGAGGTGGTCTAATATTAATTTGGTCAAGTTCTGATGAGTGATCAATGAAAGTAAATCTCCAATTCTTATGAGCAAATAATCGAAATTATAATAGTAGTAAGTTAAATCTTTTATAAAAAAAAAACAATCTTAAAAATTCATTTAAAACCCGCAAACATTTTGAGAGAATTTCTATATTTATGAATTTAATTTTATTATCATTTTCTGATTCATTCGCCCGACGCTTTCTCTTACGAGATGCATGCAAGGTATTATTATATTAAGTCACTATTAATAACATCACTAAAAAGAGAAAAATAAAAATAATTTTTATAAAAAAAATAAAACCGACTTCAAAAAAATTAAATTCAACAAATAAAATAATAAGGGCTCAAAAATCAAATAAAATGCACTAAAAGGTATAAAATAATTATCTAATTTAGTTACAACTGAACGGCGAGGTTGTTAACATGAAATCGCTTTTTGAAGTCGGTGCCAAACAAACTATATAAGCGATCGTACCTGCCAAACATGCCTACTTAATAAGATCAGTCGACTTCGATTCATAAAATGTATATGTTTGGCACCGACTTCAAAAAGCGATTTCATGTAACAATTTCGTCATTTAGTTGTAACTAAATAAGATAATTATTTTATACCTTTAGCGCATTTTATTTGATTTTTGAGTTCTTATTATTTTGTTTCTTGGATTTAATTTTTTTGAAGTCGGTTTTATTTTTTATTTATAATTAATTTTTAAAATAATTTTTTATGCTGGCTAGAATTGAGATAGTCAGCTCTACGATTTCTATTGTGATAGGCCGGTTGAATGACGTTTTTAAAACCTAATGAAATAAAACTTTAAATGTACCCCTGTGTACAGAAAAAAGAATTAAATCGATACTGCCCATACTTTTTGCGTTATGATTTTTTAAAATAAGTAATTGACCGAGCCCTGTACTTTGCTCATGCTTCGCATTGAATAAAGTAAAATTATATAGGTATCGAGGGATATTAAATTATTTTCGTGTATCGTTTGCTGAATAGGAGTTGTCCACACGATATATACGATATGTATGTGTGTGTGTGTGTGTGTGTGTGTGTGTGTTCATCAGGCAATATGATATTTTTTTAATACCCAGGATTCTCTTTTAGCAAATCGCACTCCAGGGATATTCGGGACAATTTTTAAAATATTAAATTAACCGCATTGCAATGTTGAATAATTCAATAACTAATATAAAAGGGCGAGGATTTCTTGAAGGGGCGGGGAGGGGGGGGGGGGGTTGTTTCCCTTTTTCGATATAATATAGGTTTGGCTCAACGCGTGTGCACGTGATTCAATCAAACTTGCCGAAAACATCAATCACTTGTCTATTTATTATTATATTTCCTTCAAACGCGGAATTATTTGTTTTATTAGCCACTCCTAAAATTCCTATTACGATCATAAAAACGGGGGGCAGTCCAGATGAGGGTAAACACGGAGGACTGCGCATGCGCTCTGTGTTTGCTAATAAAAATTATAGTTTAAAAAAAACTAAAAAAACACGCTAATGCACTAAAAATTACATAATAATGTAATAATCAAAAAGGGTGGGGCGCAGAAGCATGTACTTTTAATTAATTTCGACTATGTGCCCCTACGCTTTTTGATTATTAACTACATTATTATTAGTCCAGGCAAATTACGTGAAAAAATGGCATAATCAGGAAATAATTCCCGGTAAAGATTTTATTGCTGGATTACCTTTATTGGTACTCCAATATTAGTACCCTAAGTTTCAAGGGCGGATTCAGGGGAGGGGGAGAATGTATATAATGTGCCCGATGTGTATAAGATCTACTTTTTATCTCGAAAGTGTGTCGCGATCCAATTGTGCAAGCGGGGGGGGGGGGGGGGGGGGTCAGAGACGCCGCCCCCCCCCCACACACACGCACATAGAACTTTATTTAAAATTTTAAAAAAATAAATGATTTTTTTACAAGTTTCATATCTCATATTTTAAATTCATTAAAATAAAAAAATAAAAAAATTGTTAGAAATTCCCTGTCGATTTGGCCGCCGTTTTTTGACCTCTATGGGGGGGCGATCGCCCCCTCCGCCCCCCTGGATCCGCCCTTGCTAAGTTTTCCCTCACAAATCTATGTTGTGGAAGTTTTTCTACGCGCCTCAAAATGAGAAAATTTCGGATTTTTTTTCAATTTTTCTTAAATAACTCTAAAACAGATTATCAAATCAAAAAGAAATTTATTAGATAAATTAAAGCTCTTTAAATTACGCGTAAAAGTATAAAAACTTCATTTATTTAGGTTCAGTAGAGCCGTTACTAAGGCCTGTCAAAGAACAGCCCTCGGGATCACTTTTGAATATCTCTAAAACTCGTACTTTTTTCGATTTTTCCCCGTTTTGACCATAAAGGAGCACATTTTCGACAAAGATGACCATATGCATTTTTAAACTAGATTAAATTTGCTATAATTTAAATAAAGTTTCATTCTAATAAAAATAAAATTTTCTGCAAAAAATCGCACTTTTTTCAAAACTTCAAATCTTACCATTATCCAATTAAGATCGAACCTTATTTACATTCTAGCAAATTTAATCTAGTTTAAAAATGCATAGAATTGTCTTTGTCGAAAATGTGCTTTTTCATGGTCGAGATGGAGAAAAATCAAATAAAAGTACGAGTTTTAGAGATATATGTTCAAAACTGATCCCGGGGGCTGTTTTTTTGACAGCCGCTAGTACTGGTTCTACTGAACCTAAATAGATAAAATTGTTATCATTTTACGCGTAATTTAAAGAGCTTTAATTTATCTAATAAATATCTTTTTGATTTGATAAGCCGTTTTAGAGTTATTCAAGAAAAACTGAAAAAACTCCGAAATTTTCTCATTTTGAGGCGCGTAGAAAATTTCCACAACACAGATTTGGAGGGAAAACTTAGGGTAGTAATATTGGAGTACCAATAAAGGTATTCCAGCAATAAAATCTTTACCGGAATCTATTTCTGTTTATGCCATTTTTGCCGTGATTGCCTGGACTATAGCTAATTTCATTTTTAATTTGAGCAAACATATCTATTTTACATTAGGGTCTCAACCAATTTTATGGAATATAACACAACTAAATTCGCGAACTATAGTCAAGTATATACTATATATAAGAGCCTCGATTAATTTGTAACAACGCTGAGAGAATTTTCTTTAAAAAAATTACCCTCTTGCCTAGAATCGAACCGACGAACTCTTGAACTAAGGGCATCAGCTCTAGCCATTACACCAATGCAACATTAATATTTATATCTTGATTTCTGTTACTAAAACTATATATTTTTGATTTAGACTTTGTGTCGAGATAATATTGTATTCATTTGAACTCGAATGAAAATGAAAAAACACCAATAGATTTTAAATTAAGAAACATTAAATATATATTAATTAACGAGGCAAATTTGAAATATAATTGTCAGCTCGGATTTTAAACTTAGTCCAGTCGATTTTCATTAACCAGGCAAATTTGAAATATAATTGTAATTTGGACTCGAATTTTGAAATGAAAGACTCAATTCATTTTAAATTAAGAAACATTAAATATATTGATAATTATTCCTCCCCCCCCCCTCGCCACTCAAAAATTAAAGAGGCGAAACTTTTAAGAGACGATGTATTTTCGGTAGTTTACGGGTATACATTTGGAGTGTGGTTTTTTAAGAGGAATAAAAATTTTGGACCGAGACGCTGCCCGCCAGGGCACCAGGCCATAGGGCCGAGCTTCGAGGCACGCACGAAAAACTCGTTGATACATAGATAAATACATACATACATACAGGTGAAGCTAATTAAAGGGTGTTAAAAATGAAAACATCTAGACGCCCCCCTCCCCCAATAGGAGGTGGAAGATACTGAGGGATAGCGTGTGTGTTAGGTTTGAACAAGTGAAGAGTATTATTCTGAAGGGATGAAGAGAAAGGGAAACAGTTAGGAAAGTCAGGCAAGTTTTAAGTTGCACGAAAGAGCTCGATTAGCCGTCAACCGCGGCGGAAACGGCTGAGCCACTCTTCCTATATAGGTATATACCTATAATTTCTAATATTAAAATATTTTATAACCTATAAGAGGCTTTTTTTGTTCATTTGGATTGGAAAGAAACTACCTACTTTGTCTATGTGGATAGGGAAGGGAGTCCACTGGGATTATATCAGAATGAAAAAGAAAACTCTCAACGACTATAGCTTCCTTTTTCAATAGCTGTCCAAAAGTTTCTCCAGCATTTCCGTTCAATGAATGCTACCTTATTATCATTATTCATACTCAATATCTTCCAAATAAACATAAAAAAAACTTATGTCGCCATCCACATGACTTTACCATAAACCTGCCTCCTCATATCTTATATTTAATATTTATATACGAAAAATACCCCCTCTCTTCTTAATTTTGGGGTACATTAGCAATTAATAATATCTCCTTTTAATTATAAGATTATTTTATTAGAAATATCACACATAGTGAGTAATACTATACTACTAACCAACAGACATTTTGACAAAACAATTAATTTTTCATTGAATTGAAGGGTTGGTTTTGTCACAAATATAATAAAACAATAATTTTAATAACTATTTGAATTATTTAATTGATAACTATATTGATATCTATATTGAAGATTCAAGAATGAATGTTTCATGTGAAATGACAAATTCCGGTTCTTGAACGAGATAACTACTGAGTATGGTCGACCAGTGGTGACCGAAACTGTGTAGTTATCAATTAAATAATTCAAATAGTTATTAAAATTATTGTTTTATTATATTTGTGACAAGACCAACACTTCAATTTAACGAAAAATTTAAATCAAGTCACTTAAGTTCTGGAAGAAATTTAATAAAAAACAATTAATATCTCAAAAAACATAATTTTTTCGATGTTTACCCATTAGAGCTTTTTTGTATAGCAAAACGCCGTGGTTTTGCTCAATTTTTTTAATCAAAAAATTTTCAGCCGTTTTTGAGATATTTCAAAAAAAAAGAAGCAAAAAAACTACTTTTTTCACGTGCACGATTAGAATACTTAACCATACCCTGTATGGTAAAGTAAATTATTATATTTGTTCTGTATTGAAATTTCAGAATAAAATAATACTATATATAAGAGCCTAGATTAATTTGTAACAACGCTGAGAGAATTTTCTTTAAAAAAATTACCCTCTTGCCTAGAATCGGTAAATGCATTTGAGAGATCTGCGCTTACAAAGAAACAGAAATTCATTTTTATTATATAGATATATAGAGATTTAATCAAACATTTTTATTTGAATATTGTGAGTTTTGAGTGTTAGGCCCTCGGTTGAGTGCGTTGTGGTGCGTGTCCGCGCCCCCACCTAGTTGGTGGGGTCCTAACAATGACGATGTTTGTGCCCTGGTGGAAAGCCGGGCTGGGCGCCACCGGTTAGCCGGGCAGGGCTCTATCTACCTAGCTTGCTTAACAATCACATCGGGGTCACCAGATTGTTAGGGCCTCGGTTGAGTGCTTTGTGGTGCGTGTCCGCGCCCCCACCTAGTTGGTGGGGTCCTAACAATGATGATGTTTCTGCCCTGGTGGAAAGCCGGGCTGGGCGCCACCCGCTTAGTTAGCGGGCGAGGGGCTACTAGTTGGTGGATGGCCCCTCCTTAGATTCATCAGTCGAGATCAAATTGCTTCACTTATAGCATGACTGAACTTAACAGCGAGCCGCTACATGAGTATACTAATTTTACCTCTCATATCTATGGAAATTCGTAAATTATTGTTTTGATTAATATAAAACGGTGGGAATTTTTTTTTTAATGTAAATTTCAAGATCTCTCAGTCTCTTTGAAGTTATAACCTCCAAATTAAGAACTAAAAATAATCCAGAGCTTGTGATGTGTTTGAAATTATGCGACTCTGATGACAAAACAAGTGATCTTAAGACCACAGGGGCCAATGATGTTGGCACTTCCCACCCGTCGCGTCGCCAAGCACCCTTCACAAGAACCCACGAGACATCATTTGCTAGGACTTAAGTGGTTTCTCTCAAGAGGACCATCTTTAAACAATGGACACCTTCTTGAGGGTAAAAGCAACAAAAAAAAAAAAAATGTTTTTTTTTTTTAAAAAGGCGACAATGAAATAATACGAGTCATCAAGATCGAAATCAACATCTTCAAACATACTGTGTAGTCAAAGTTGTAGGGTTATTTGTACCTTCGATGCAGTTATATATTCTCGGTAGGGGGGGGGGGGGAGATTTCTCTCTTAAAGGGAAAGACAGAATTAAATCTATATATTTATTATAATCGGCTTGCGCGACGACGTCGAAATATATTTTTTTATTTTAAAATCCACTGATAGTTCATGACAAATAAAATTTATCAAAATTAAGAAATTTAAATTATTATCCACTACGGAGGGCCTAGCCCTCTGGCCACGAAGAAGGACAGTGTATGTCAAAATGTTGAACACCCGTGATATTTGGAGCTTTTTTTTTCTTTTCCTTCCTATTTTAAAAATATCTCACAAACCGATAAACTATTTTGATAAAAAAATAATAATTGAGCGAATTTACAGCGTTTCGGTCTTTAATAAAACCTCGTTATAGAGGGAACATTTATATTTTGAAAGATATTCATTATTTTGTCAAAATGTCTTTTAGTGATTGTGTGGTTTAGTAGTGGAGATTTTTAACCAAAAGGTGGTCATAACCATTTTTAAAAATTTGTAATGGAATTTATTACCTACATTCAGATGATTATTTGTAATTTTATTTATT
Source organism: Forficula auricularia (assembly GCA_024734495.1). Taxonomy (NCBI): domain Eukaryota; kingdom Metazoa; phylum Arthropoda; class Insecta; order Dermaptera; family Forficulidae; genus Forficula; species Forficula auricularia. The sequence continues at coordinate 14,592,517 of JALMQS010000150.1, read as the reverse complement.
AAATGATATAATATATTAACTAATTAATTGATTCTAATTAGGTTGCCATGGAAACAAACAATAATGTAATTATTATTATTATTATTGATATAGAAAATAAACAAACAATTTCTTCGTTCTAATTAATATATCTATGCGTACGGAATTAAACGTTTTCCAAAACCAATTTCCAATCAAATGGGCATTTCTGGAATATCTTATGTTTTTATTTTAATCTGGAATTATTTTCCTTTCTTTATGATATCTAATCACAAATAACGGGATTCTTTTTTTTCTCTATGCTCTGTTTTTTTTTACACTAGTATAAATGCATTTCTTATTTCATTTGGAGTCAACCAGCCATCGGGGCAAGTGCGTAATCGTGATCTTTTCTCTGGGTGGTGTGTTTTGTGTATTTTTGTTGACTAGTAAACTGCATTGTGGAGAATTATTCAAACCTTATTCATGTACAAAGAGACAAGGTAAACAACATTTAAATATAATTTAAAAAAAACATTTTATATAATATAATTTACTGATTCACAAAGAGAAACAAAGAGGTTGTCCTCTGCTTGATGCAAATAAACATACATAGAAATTTTCAATATCCATGCTATATTGACTCCATGAAAAACATAAAAAAGACTGATGATGAAGACCAAGTCTTCGAAACTATAGTCTCAAACAAATAAATTATATATATATATATATATACAGATATATCATCTCGATATATATGTGTGTATGTTTATTTGCATCAAGCAGAGGACGGCCTCTTTGTTTCTCTTTGTGAATCAACAACTCTGCTACTCTCGGCAAAACAAAAACTTTTCAATAATTTACTGATTTCAAAAATAAAAATTCCCATCATATTATCTACAAATCTACATAATATATTAATATTGGAATATAAATATAATTTTTTTTTTATATAAATTTTATTAAACCAATTATTTTACATTAATTAATGTATACATTGTATTTTTTGCTTCGATTCCGGAGATTACTTCTCCACCATCGAGTGTCCTTATTCATCTTTAGTCCTTGTTTTTAATAAGAGGAAAAAATCTAATTAGATAAAAAACCTCTTTTTCCGATAATTATTTCAATTCCATTATTCCCCAATCAAGTCGATTGGAATTCTCTTCGCTCTTCCAATATAAATAAATATAAATAATAATTATAAAAATAATTATAAATAAATATAAATAATAATTATAAAAAATAATTATAAATAAATATGAATAATAATGATAAAAATAATTATAAATAATAATAATTGGAATATAAATAAAATGAGAAAATTATTACAAATAAAGACTGTTGCTAAATAATTGTGAAATATAAGAACCCTTTTATAAAATAAATTGGAGTAAAAGTGATAAGTTTTTCAAAGACTCCAAATTTGACCTCTGCTACTAATCAATTTAAATAATAAACTATTAAAAATTTATTTTTATTTTCTACTATAAAACTATCTAGGTATAGTGAACATCTAAATAGTTTTAGAGTTGAAATTCTATTAAAATCATCATCCAGAATTAATTATAACTATTTATTGAACACGAATAAATAATACAATAAAACTACGACGTTTCGATCGACTATTATTCTGAGATCTAAAAAGATATATTTTTAGAGATAGGTATAGGTATGAATTAATTTATTAAAATGACTGTTAGTGAATTTATAAAAATATATTACTTTTTATTTACATTAGTATCTACTTGGTTAAGCCTTTTTGTATTGATTTGGGAAAACATTTTTTAATTTGATAAAATTATAGAATTTTATGGTTTCTTTTCTATCCGGCTTCATGGCTATAATTTTCACTATAAACAATTATTATAATCGGCTTGCGTGACGACCGTGATTTTTTAATTTTAAAACCCACTAATAGTTTATGACAAATAGAATTTATTAAAATTATGAAATTTCAATTATATTTTAATAACCACCAATAGATCATGACAAATAAAATTGATTAAAATTAGTATATTTAAATTATTATTTTAAAACCCATTAATAATTTATATATGAGGGGCCGGTAGGGTAGTCGGTTAGACCACCAGCTTTTCTAGTCCGATTAGGAGAACATCAACCTAGACTTCATCAGTTCGAACCCAGCAAGAAGCAAAGTGAATTTATTTGAAAATAATAAAAAAACCGGCCCCTCGGCTCCAGAAACTGACAATCTCTGGTTCTACAAAACCTCGCACATGCGCAGGACAAAATTTCGTAACAAGCAACCATGAATCGTGAGTGGCAAAAACAAGATTACCCCAGGTGGTAACCAATCCACCCACCCTCGAGTGGCAACCGGGCATTCGGATTCTGGGGGAGCCGGACCATCACGAAATCAAGGACGAAAAAATGGAAGAATAACGCCAAAAATCCATACATACCTGGGCACCTTTAACATCAACACACTCATCCGGCCAGGAAAATTACATAGACTGACCATGGAACTCGATAAACAAAAAATCAAGATCCTGGCCTTGCAAGAAACAAGAAGCTTTGCATGATCCTCCCAACTAGCAAAGTAGCTGTATAATTTGAGGTTATATAACTTTTATGTTTTGTTGCTGTTTTATAAGTGCTCCATAACGCTTATAAAACATCAATACAAAATAACAGTTGTATAACCTTAGGAATGCTACTGGCTATTTTAAGAAGCAAGGCCAAAGGTCCAAACTCAAAAAAAAAATAATAATAACAATTTATGACAAATAAAAATGATTTATATTATAAAATTTAAATTATTAATTTAAAACCCACTATACAGAGTCGAGAGGGCGTAGTCCTTTGGCCAGCAAAATGCCCGCCAAAGGCGGTCCTTGCAGCTGATAAAGAATATATTCTAACATTGAAATTTTGAATAGTGTCTTTCATATGTCAGTCATCAGTGTTAATGAAAGCCTCCATCGGTCAATAGAAACCTTCATTATTTTGATAGTGAATAAAATTATTGAATTAGCGAGTTGAATAGTTCTTATAATTTATAAATACTCAGCTAATAAAATAGATGGCGCTGATGGAGCTGAAAGGAAATTTATGATAATTCAATTGGATTGAGAAATAGCATGCATGATAAAAGAAAAGGAATAAAGGAAAAAGAAAGAGAAGAGAAAAGTAATTATCATAAACTCAGGACAGGGGGTATTGATTTACATTTATTCGATACCTACTCTGTAGTCGTGGGTATAGACAGGGCAGGCCATAATGCTCTGCTTTGAATTGAATGAATACATTTTAGATAAGTAAAGAATGGAAAACAAAAGAACTATTTAGAAATGAATTCTAAAAGTATTTAAATTAGGTACTACCCGGATATTGAAAGGGGTGAGTTCTAATAGATATCTCAATTGCATGAGGTTAGTTGGAATCATTTAAAATTCATTTAATCATCGTCAAATATTAGGAAAAAAGTAGTGGAATGAAGAAGAGGAAAGGTCCCTAATATGAGACACTTTTTCAAATTAAGATTTAACACATAAACATTAGTACCTGGAGCCACCGAGCGATGCACGATAACAAAATTAAAAAAAAAATACAAATATATATAGTCCACGCCGCTTGGACCCCCCCCCCCCCCGCCACCCGAAATGACGCACCTCGACCCACCCCCATCCCGTCAGTTTTTGCATTTCTCGCTTTCTAGTGGTTCACAGATTATGTGTATATAGGTATATAAATAAATTCCGTATAATTATTTTTTTAATTAAATAACAATTTATCGAGTTTTATAATAATCAATTAAATAAATAATAAATAATAATTTTATTGAAGCAATTTTTCATGACATGTATACATTGTATTTGAGGCTTCGATTTCGGAGATTACTTCCCCCACCATCGACTGTACTTGATCTTCTAGCTTGCGATAATATTTTTAGTCTGTGTTTTTTAATAAGAGGAATTTTAATCAATTAAATTGGCAAATTCTAATATATAACAATATTTGGTATAACCTATTAGTGGATTTTAAAATTAAAAAACCAATTAAAAATAAAAGATAATTGAAAAAAAAAATTTAAACAAACTTTTTTATTGAGATTTTAATCTATAAATAATTACTTTAATTAAGAAAAGATCAATTAAGATTAAATTTTTCGAGGTCCAGACCTAGCCAGATCGTTTTCTCATCCTCAAAACTTGTTAATAGAGTTGGTTTCATCAAAATCGGTAGAGCCGTTTTCAAAATAGAACTAACATACAAATATATAAAGAAACAATTTTTGCTCGTTTAATAAGAGTAGATAGATATACCATATTATAATGTTGATTATTATTATATCTAATGTACATGTGATCTGTGTAAATCATTAGGAAACGATCAAATTTGCTAGTATTATCTCAAAAAATAAAAATGTTAACAAATTTGCGAAATTTAAAAAAGGTGTCCTAATATGGGATAGTGCCAAGAAAACATGTTAAATACATCAAAAGTAAATTTAACTACTAGATGACATTATTCTGAGGGATATACTTCCTATTAATCCAAAAGAAAAAGATTTCACAATAAAGAGCATGGAGGCCTAATATGAGATACTGTCACATATTATAGACTATACGTGGTATCGCATATTAGCAACTAACCATGTTGCATAAATAAGCTGACGTGTTCTGATGTGGCCATCCACTTGACTTTACCATACAACCTGGCCCCTCACTTAAATTAATATTTAATAAAATTATTTATAATCATGTAGAGGAGGGGGGTTAGTTTTTGCATTTTTAGACTTCTGGGGACCCACTGATTATGTATACGAAATTTGGTTGAGTTTGGTAAATGGCCAAGATTTCATTTTTTGACCCCCCCCCCGCATTTTGGGCAGTTAGTTTTTGCATTTTTAGACTTCTGGGGTCCACTGGTTACGTATACAAAATTTGGTTGAGTTTGCTCAAACGGCTTAGATTTTTAATTTTTAACCCCAACCCCCTCCACCCGCCTTAATTTTGGGTCGATATGCACCAAAATCTAATCAGCTCTTAATCTCAATGGACCAAAACTACGTGTGAAATTTGGTTTCGATTTTCCCACTAGTTTTTGAGCTAGCTCGTTCACAAAAATTTGGTAACGCACAGACTAACGGACAGACATCCAGACAACCAGACAACCCGACAGACTAACTAACAGACATTTTGACAAAATAATTATTATCTCAAAAAATGTAATTTTTTCGATGTTCACTTATTAGGGCTTTTTCTAGACCAAAATGCCATGGTTGCGCTCAATTTTTCTAATCAAAATAGTTTTAGCCGTTTTTGAGATATTTCGAAAAAAAGAAGGAAAAAGAAACACTTTTTTTCATGCACGATTACAATACTTGACCATACCCTGTATGGTAAAGTAAAAAGTAGTGGAATGAAGAAGAGAAAAGGTCCCTAATATGAGACACACTTTTTCAAATTAAGATTAACACATAAACATTATTATGATGTTCATTATTATTATTATATCAAATGTATATGTGATCTGTGTAAATCATTAGGAAACGATCAAATTTGCAAAGCTCAAAATCACTACAAAGTTATCTCAAAAAATAAAAATGTTAACAAATTTGCGGAATTTAAAAAAGGTGTCCTAATATGGGATAGTGCTAAGAAAACATGTTAAATACATCAAAAGTAAATTTAACTACTAGATGACATTATTCTGAGGGATATACTTCCTATTAATTCAAAAGAAAAAGATTTCACAATAAAGACCATGGAGGCCTAATATGAGATATACTGTCACATATTATAGACTCTACATGGTATCGCATATTAGGAACTAACCATGTTGCATAAAAAATGACACTTCATAAAGTTAATAGTCGAATTAAAATTTAATCTACCATCCCTAATTATAGACAATTTTATGACAAACAAGAATATCGACGAATTAGAGTGTAAAGCTGCTAACTCCATTTTTTATCAAATTGAGATATTAATACCATTCGAAAGAAAAAGAGATGCAGCATCGTCCAAGTAAAACTGCTACTTAAAATTACCCTCATAAATTGTAGAAAAAAAAAATGTTAAAAATATTTTTTTCCATAACAAGAATATTAAATTTTGTTTGTTTTTTCCCTCCCCTGATAAAATTTCCTTGTTGTGAGTTAGCAGGTTTATTCTCTAAGTCAACGATATATAAAACATTTCAGAATATTCGTTCATCTTTAACTAAAAATAATACAATTAAAAACTCAACAAAGGAGATTTTATAAAATAATAATAAACCTTGAGTGCGGTAGGTTTCACAAAAAAACTGCTTCTCATCTTACTCAAGTTTTATTATTATATTAAAATGTTTCACCTAGAACCAACACCTATCTCCTTAAAAGTTAGAGATTTTATAAAATACAATCTATGCACGGACTGCAGCCGAAGCATGGTTCTGTTACCTCAATGTGGTCATTCATACAATCTTGAGATGCGTTTCACATAGTTTTCTGTAGACTTCTCCCCTCCTTTAGGCTAAAATAGGGGTGTCGCATATTAGGGAACTCTCGCATATTTGGTAACTTTCCTCTTCTAATTTTAGTGGGCCGTTATATACCAAAAACTAATCAGTGCTTCATTTTATTAAAGTATTGGTAGTTCTCAATCGGTTGAACTCGGTGTAGAAAAAATCGTTGACGAAAATATAAAGGTAACATTCGCATATCCGAATTCTAGTCTAGACATCCATGCCAAACACGCCCATTTGGTAATTTTCCTCTTCTAATTTTAGTGGGCCGTTATGTACCAAAAACTAATCAGTGCTTCATTATATTAAAGTATTGGTAGTTCTCAATCGGTTGAACTCGGTGTGGAAAAAATCATTGACCAAAATATATGGGTAACATCCACATATCCGAATTCTAGTCTAGACATCCATGCCAAACACCCCCATGACAGATTTGTTCCAATGACTGGCTGCGTCTTCTATTATGATCCCGCCCATTGGAACGAGAATAGAAGAAGTGGACTTTTACCCCTTAATTTTTTATTTTTAGTTGGACCGCCTTCTTTTATAGCCTCTTTTAAATATTTTATTACCCCACTTCATAAAAATATTTTCTTATGAGTGTGACAACTTCAAAGAACGAGAATGACCGAAAACAGACGAACATATTCTACGTTTTTTTGCTCGTCAGCTATTATTAGCGTTAGTGTATTTTATCTGTGGCCCAAAACTGCTTATATTCTTCAAAGGACACCCCTGATATAGAGAGAAATCCATTGATTGCTTAAAAGCGCCGAGAACACGTTCACATTAACATCCAGTCAACTATCGAGTACAAGCGCAAAAGCGCTACTAGTGGCTAGTTGTTTCGTAACAGAAGCCTTACTCACTGTTACGTACTTTATTTCATTATTTAATTAGTTGTTTAAATAAAAAAAATATTAATTGAAACAATGATTAGATGATAATTTTATCTAATTAAAGTATTGTTTGATTTTTAGTGTTGATAATAATTATTGTAATAATAAAGTGATCAATAATTATTATTTATTAAGCAAATTAATATAAAATCTGATAATTATTGAATTAGAGCTAAAATATGAGCAGATATTATTTAAATAATTGGAAATTATCTTTCGATTTTCATATCTAAATTTACTAATGGAGATATTTTATTCAATATAAATTAATTGCAATTTTAATTAGGTGTGTACCAATATTGGGGAATGTTGTTCTTTTCTCATCTAATAAAAAATGATCATTCCAATGGAAAATGATTTGATATTTTTAACCGACTTTAAAAAAGGAGGAGGTTCTCAATTCGACTGAAATTTTTGTGTGTCTATATTACCTGATATCTTCGCCAATTATGAACCGATTTTGATGATTTTTTTTGCATTGGGTTCAGTCTAGCTTCCGATTGGCCCCGTTTTTTTTTCATTGGTATTGGACCTTTTTTGCTGTTTGTTTAGGCATAACTTGTTTGTTTATTAACCGATTTTAATGATTCTTTTTTTATTGGAAAGAGGGTACCTTAGGGGTGGTCCCATATTAATTTGGTCAAGTTCTGATGATACGATCAATGAGGAAATAACTTATGAGCAAACAATTGAAATTATAATAAATAAAATCTTTTATAAAAAAAAATCAATCTGAAAACATTCATTTAAAACCCGCAAACGTTTCTAGAGAATTTTTATATTTATGAATTTAATTTTATTATCATTTTCTGATTCATTCGCCCGACGCTTTCTCTTACGAGATGCATGCAAGGTATTATATTAAGTCACTATTAATAACATCACTAAAAAGAGAAATAAAAATAATTTTTATAAAAAAAATAAAACCGACATCAAAAAAATTAAATGCAACAAATAAAATAATAAGAACTCAAAAAAAAATACACTAAAAGATATAAAATAATTATCTAATTTAGTTACAACTAAACGACAAAATATATACATGAAATCACTTTTTGAAGTCGGTTCAAAATAAACTATTTAATTCAGCGTACCCGCCAATCGTACTAAATAAGATCCGTCGAGTTTGATTCATAAAATGTATATGTTTGGCACCGACTTCAAAAAGTGATTTCATGTTAATATTTCGTCGTTTAGTTGTAACTAAATAGGATAATTATTTTATACCTTTTAGTGTATTTTATTTTATTTTTGAGTTCTTATTATTTTATTTCTTGGATTTAACTTTTTTGAAGTCGGTTTTTTTATATAATCTCTTTAAATTATTAAATTTCCATTTGGTATTTTTGCCATCACCTTTTTTGGGAAAGAATATCACGATTCCCATAGCTCCTATAAAAGCTTCATCGTTTTTGACTACTTGATGTGTTCATAAGGTTGATTTCTGTGTTGAAATGAAAAATACGACAGGCAAGAGACTCGATACACGACATGCCTTTTAAAAAATAACATCTCTAGTCGTATAAAAAGTAGAAAGTGTGCTAAATAAAAGGCAAAAATGATGGCAAACAACGGCGCTAGCAAAAGCCAAGACAGCTACGAGTATAATCAATCGTTGGGGGCTGAGAGAGGGTCTCTCTCGACTCTACTTTATCAATAGCTAACACTAACACTAACACAGACACACAGAAGAGAACAAACACTAGAAAGGGGGAGATTTATCTACGCCAAGGTGCCGAGTGCTAAGCCAACCCAACCGAAAGGGCTCAAGCTCAAACTGACCAGCCCGGCGTTACAAACACCGAAACAACACGAAAACTCAATAAGAAATTACCGACATTTCGTAAAAGATACGAATCGCCTGAGTTAAGAGTTATTGACCAACAAAGAAAGAAAAAATCATTATTTGCCTAACCCTTCTACGGTAATATCACCTTCCATTTATCAACAGAGAAATTCATTACAAAAACAATACATGTCAATTAGGTATCAAAAAACACTTTCAAAATATTAAAAGAACATATAACTACTATATAAGACATGTGTTCACAATTTAACAGTTCATCTATCAAGAATTAAAAATATTAAATAAAATATCTATTGTTAAAAATCCAACACTTAATTAAAAATAATTCAAAAATATTAATAATTAGATAAATAATAGTATTTAAATATCTTAATAATTAAACTAATTAGTTTATTTTTTCACCTATTGTTATAATTTTCAGTGTTTTTGTTGTTTTTGTATGTAGTTCTTTTTTTAAGTTAATAAAAGCCTAATTCAAGGTTGTTTTTATCGAATTCTTTACAAGTAAGTACTAAGGATGTTAGGGATTTTTACCATTGAGAATTATGTAGGTATGTTTAATGTCTAAAGCCCATATATGATCCGAGACCAATATTGACCTTAATACCTAATCTTGGTGCTTAAGTATATTTTTTTCAAAACGATACATTCTGAAAAAAATAATATTTTGTTTTAAGTTTCTACATGAACCGTAAAACGTCTTAACTTTCCATTTATCAACAGAGAAATTCATTACAAAAATAATACATGTCAATTAGGTATCAAAAAACCCTTTAAAAATATTTAAGGAACATATAACTATATAAGACATGTGTTCACAATTTAACAGTTCATCTATCAAGAATTAAAAATATTAAATAAACTATCAATTGTTAAATATCAAGCAATTAATTAAATAATTGGAAAATATTAATAATTAGATAAATAATATTATTTAAATATCGTAATAATTAAAATTAATTAGTTATCATAATATATGCGCTGTTGGTTTATTTATTTGCCTATTGTTATAATTTTCAGTGTTTTGGTTGTTTTTAAGTTAATAAAAGCCTAATTAAAGGTTGTGTTTATTGAATTATTTACAAGTACTAAGGATATTAGGGATTTTTACCATTGAGAATTATGTATGTTTATTGTCTAAAGCTCATATATTATCCGAGACCAATATTGCCCTTAATACCTAATTTTGGTGTTTAAGTATATTTTTTTCAAAAGGATACATTCTGAAATTTAAATATTTAGTATAAAGTTTCTACGTAAACACGGTTTAACTAACCTTCCATTTATCAAGAGAAAAATTCATTACAAAAACAATAGATGTCAATTATCACAAAACCTTTTAAAAATATTAAAGGAATATAACTATTTAAGACGTGTTCACAATTTAACGGTTCATCTATCAAGAATTAAAAATATTAAATAAAATATCAATTGTTAAAAATCCAGTAATTAATTAAATAATTGGAAAATATTAACAATTAGATAAATATAATAGTATTTAATTAAAATTAATTACTATGTAGTGATGGTGTCTGTTTATTTATTCTCTTATTGTTATAAATTTCAGTGTTATTGTTGTTTCTGTATGTATAAATTGTTACATATTTGTAAAATTATTTTTCCGTTGTATAATCAGTTTACTTTGACTCCTGATGATGGGCTAACCCCCGAAATATATATCAAATTCAAAACTCAATTTTGTTTTATTTCTTTTTTATGAAACCTACCTCGCATCTTGCTCAAGTTTGATTATTATATTAAAATGTTTCACCTAGAACCATCCAGCACCTAACTCCTTAAAAGTTAATTGATTTTTAATCTAATTTAAGACAAAATTGTTTCTAACGCTAAGATTATAAAGAAAAACCCGGCATAACAAATGAAATTGATGAAATGTGACACCCACATGACACTTGTTGAATCATTTTAGACATCGTTATAAATATTTTTAAAAATATGATGAATAACAAACTCATATATATATATATATAGGGTGATATTTCACTTCTAACACCCTTTGCTTCTATTTCGCTTATTACATCCGAGACCTACCCCCTACAGGGGCTTGTTTTGAAAAGTTATTATACTTTAAAATAGATTACATAACATATATATATATATATCGATCAGCTAAAATAACTTTTCGCCCTCTTTTTGCGTTGATTAGAAGCTAAATAAAGAAAGTTTGTTATTAGAGAGTCTCTGACGAAAAGTGGCTGAATTCTCCCCCATATATGATCTGTTAATTCAGGGTGACATTTCATTTGTGGGCAGAAGAGTTTATGGTATATGCATGCATATAAATTTGATATGATGTGTGTCGCATATTTGGATGAAAGAACAAACAAACTTTTCTCTATTCTGAAATTATAAAATGAAATTTCCAAGTATTAGCTTTTTTGGTTTTAAATAAAACTCTGATAGGTTTCATTATTAAGTTTGAATTATTCCTATGACCCGAATATTCATAAATTTGTTTCAAGTTTTTAATCTCTAAAAATATACAACTTGGATTTTTTTAATTACCTACTCATAAGAAGCCGCCTAAATGCACTGAAAAAACGATATATTTATAGTTAAGAAATTATATTTGATATGAATAGACGGTGAAGTTAATTATGACGAAATCGATCTCTGTTCAACATGAATAAATAATATACGTATTTTAAGTATTCTCCCATTTTTGAAGCTACTCTAGATATATTAATAGTTAAGATGTCGCTATTCGAACCAAACACCAATAATTAAACTATGAAAATATTGATATTTGAGTTAAATAGAATAGTTAAATTTAATTGTTGGGTATTTAAATGAAATAATATGTAATTACGACAAGAAATTATATAAACTTGAATATTTTTTATTTATAATAAAAAATTAATCAAGCTTATATCATTTATAGGTATTCATTTGATGTAGAACCTATATTCAAATGAATTATATACATATTTAATTTAATTATTCACTTAGTTGAATTAATAAAAAAAAATTAATACAAATTTATTAAAATCACACACAATTAATTATAATTATTATTTATTGAACACGAATTTTATTGTATTATTTATCCGTGTTCAATAAATAATTATAATTATAATTATGTGTGATTTTTACATAAAATTTCATCTCTTAATAAAATTAATCACAAAAATAAAAGCTTCAACAGCTTCACCTTGGAGATAGAAGCCCTCAAAGTGTCAAGACCCTTTCAGGCGATTGCTATACTTCACATTATATATCTATCTATCTATATATATATTATATATGAAATGGAAAACTATGTATATATGTTTGTTCACAAAGAGAAACAAAGAGGTTGTCCTCTGCTTGATCGAGATGATATATATGTGTGTATGTTTATTTGCATCAAGCAGAGGACAACCTCTTTGTTTCTCTTTGTGAATCAACAACTCTGCTACTCTCGGCAAAACAAAAACTTTTCAATTATATATGTTTGTAATTTTTAAGGATTTAGGTGTCGGTTCTAGGTGAAACATTATAAGTAACTTATGAGGAGAATTTTCTAGGTTGGGTTTCACAAAAAGGAAATATTAAAACAAATATATGTTTTTTTGAGTTTTATTCACTCGATATATATTTCGGGTTATTAGCCCATCATCAGGAGTTCAAATAAAAACTGAATACATATTTGTAAAAACATTCAACAAGTAAAATTTTGAGAAAGAAGAGTACGTTCAGAAATTTTTTTTTTCTCTTTTTAATATAAACAAAATGTTATTATTTAAAATAAAAAAATTAAAATTAAAAACAAAATTACAAAAAACAAATATGTAATCGAATTTAGGAGCCAATTTTTAATTTATTAATTTTAGCCAAATTAGAATCAATGATTACATCTTTGTCAAAGTCCAATTGATTATTGAGAATACTGAATTTATTCATAAGTGCCAATTTAATTTCAGTTGATTCTAGAAGAAGAAGTCTGGGACCACTTCTTTCAAAATGAATTGTGGTAGGATTGTAAGTAGAAGCAGTGTGATTTTTCGAATGTAAATGAAGAGCGAAAGCAGAGGTAGAATCTGAATTAATATCGTTAGATCTGTTAAGGACTCTAAGAGCATATTCATGTTCAGAATAACGTTTTTTAAAGGAACGACCAGTCTGACCAATATAAAAGGAATCACATCCATCGCAGTCCAATTTGTAAACGCCTGACTTATCTAGTTTATCAATTTTATCAAGTTTGTTGTTAATCAAATGTGAGCCTAAAGTGTTTTTATTATAAAAAGAAGTGGTAATTCCATATGATCTAAGTATAGAAGATAGTGGATTTGACATATATATGTTTGTATCATCCAAACGATCTGATTGGCCAGTGCATAGCCAATAGAAAAGCGTTAAATTATCACAACAATTCTGATTGGTCAGATAGTGATCGTGCTTAGCCAATGTGTTAAATAAATCTTTCCTTATCTATCTATCTATCTACTCTTATTAAACAAGCACAAATTGAATATATATATTTATATATTTGTATCTTTGTTCTATTTTGAAAACGGCTCTACCGATTTTGATGAAATTCACGGGTTAGAGGGTTTTTGGGTTGACCATTCTATCTGTCACGGTCTCATTGTTTTTGATGTGTTTTTTCGTATTCAAATTAATTATTCTCAGGTAGACAAATGCCAATCTTAGGGTTTTAAAAAGGTTTCTCTTTCACTTTTGTACCCAGACAGACAATGGGTTGGGTTAATTCATTATTCTCAAAGGGCTTGAAGAAGTATTGTGAATGTGGTTTTTAACATTTCGACCTTTTTAATCAGAATTTTAAATTAAAAATAATATTAAAATAAAGCTTTTAACTGAAGGAAAAAGTTACCGAACATCGCTCGGTGCCTCCAGGTACTTATTCCTTATTGTTGAATCAATTTCATTCAGCATATTCTTTCAATACTTACAGTATCATTTTAAATTTCAATTATTAAATTGGTATGAACGAGACGCTCCCCGCCAGGGCTATGTGACGACGGGCCGAAAGCCCGGTCGTCAGCTAGTATTCTATATATGTGAAAGTAAAAATGTTAATCGAATAAAAAATATATTTAAATTTAGTTATCATAAAAAGTTTACGGTCAAAACTTCCTTAGAGGGCAATTTAATGGAAAATAGGAAAATAATAATAAAAACTATTACCTTTTATTAAATAGGTAAGTAAATATACCTACGTATATTTTTCCCGTAATTTGCATAATGTAAATGTATCATGTATTTAATGTGTGTGAGTTGTTTTGGAACGAAGGTGCGATATATTTTAATATTTCATGAAGCTTATAGTTTGCATGGTAATTTTTATTCTTAATTTAATATCTTGCTTCCAAATTAATTTATGCTCTAGAAAGAGAGAAAGAGAGAGAATGGCTGAATAGGGAGTGGAATTTAATTGAAAAGGTGATAAATTAAATTTTTATAAAGAAAAAAAATAGAAAGAAAAATCTAAAATACTATGAATTTCTTCTCTAGTTAATAAACGGTTCTTTAAAATTGGCACGCCCTCGAAGCTCGGCCCTCCGGGCTGGTGCCCTGGCGGGCAGCGTCTCGGTCCAAAAATTTTATTCCTCTTAAAAAACCACACTCCAAATGTATACCTGTAAACTCCCGAAAATACATAGTCTCTTAAAAGTTTCGCCTCATTTTCGTCTTGACACAGCTACAGAAATGAGGCTCTAGATATGAATCTGGAAGTATTTTTTTTTTTTTTATAATCTACAGCATTGTGATATTTTTTGTGTGGAAATAGATTTATTTAAATAAGTGGTATCGTATAAGGAGGAAAATTATATTATATCATTTTTTTTAAATTTGGGATCGATAAAATCGATATAGGGCTCAAAATATTTAAAAGAGATCAGGTGTTGTTTGTATGACAGGCTGCTCCATCCAGTATTGCAATGAGAAACTCATACGGGCATGCGTGTCTTAAGTCGTTCAATTTTGTAAAAATCAAAAAATAAGAATAACAAAATTTAGATTTTTAAAAAATTATAAAAAAGTGGCAAATTATTAAAAAATAAACAAATAATATATAAATCAAATAAGATGTGATTAATTTATTTTTTTGTGCCCAAAGAAAAGCGAATTGAATATTTAATTTTTGAGTGGTGGGGGGGGGGGATAATTATCAATATATTTAATGTTTCTTAATTTAAAATCAATTGAAGTCTTTCATTTAACAATTCGAGTCCAAATTACAATTATATTTCAAATTTGCCGCAAATATACAGACGGCGCTCCCTGTCGGCAGCAATACGTCAGCGTTGCTACAAATTAATCTAGGCTCTTATATATAGTATATATATTAATATTTCAGTTTAATTTTTTTTTCAAAATTAAAGATTATCTACACACAGTTACGAAGCCATGTGGGGGGTCAATCCACAAATCAAAATATTTTAGTGGGAATTTTTTTATGTAAAAACAATAAGTCCAATTAAATTGTGTTTTTACCCAGAGAATTTTGTGGTAGTTGTAATTTCTTCGAGACTTTATGTTTTCAGGTGTGCTGAATTCGAATCTAAGCTTTGATAACAAAATTTCGTGACGAAACATTGTTAAAAATCTCATTTTTGCATTTTTTTCTTCCTGCTTGAAATGAACCATGGTACTGAAATGCTATTACAAAACAAAATTTCCACTTTTACGCTACCGATAGAGTGCACCACCGTATCTCTCCCGCGTTTTTAACAGATTTTATTTAAGAATGAAATCGTCAAAAAGATATGGGGGACCCTATATATAAATGAATTAATAAAGTAAAGGGTGTGTAGTTTCACAGTGAATGAAATAAAACTCAAAGAGTTTTATACAAACTCAATATATTTCGGATTATTAGTCCATCATCAGGAGTTTACAGGTTAAAACTAATAATAATTGAACGAGCGATCACAATTTTTAACATCTAAATCATAAGTACCAATATAACAAAATATAACATTCAAATTATACCAATATAACACAAGAAAAACATCAATAATATTAAAATTTAAAAAAATTTTACAAAATTTTTTCTTTTTTAATATAAAAATATATAAATATAAATATAAAAAATCTAGGTAAATATGAATATTAATATAAATAAAAAACTTTTAATTACTAGTATAAATATAAATTTTTTTAGAATTAAATTAGAAAATAAAATTACAAATTTAAGTCATAGGTACAAATTTAATTATAAATATCAATGTACAAATAAGCATAAATTACATATAGAGAAACAGATTAAAATAAAACATAATAGAGATAAATTAAAATATACAACAATTTTGTGGTTATCTCATATATCAGTATGTCATTTATTTTAGAAGGCTGAGGGCGCGTGGTTTGAATTTAATTTTGATTGTTTTTTTCGGGAAATAGTATATAGTTCAGAAAGAAGAGTGTTAAGTTTTTTTTAATTTTTGTTAATTAATACATCTGTTATTGCGGAATTTCTAATGTCCTGCTGCTTATTGAGAATTTTAACTTTTTCGATTACAGCTTTCTTAATTTCAGTTGATTCTAATAGGTCTAATTTTCGGCTTTTAGAAGCGAAGTGTAGTGGTATAGGATTCTAGGGTGAAGGTGAGTGATTGTTTTCAACAAGGTGATCTGCAAAGGCGGAGGTTGGATCACTCTGTGTGGTGTCTGACTGCAACTTTCTTAGCGAACTCAAAAAAAAAACCCCTATATATAGATTAAAAATAAAATAAATGTAACGTGATACTTAAACATTCCCTAAAAGTAATTAGTAGAGATTGTGGTGTTGGTGGATGGTGAAACATCTTTAATAAAGATAAGAGTAAATAAATATTATATTTAATATTGATTTACTATGAGTTAAGGATTCTAGGTCACTTATTTCACATTAAATTTTAATGTGAAATAAGTGACCTAGAATCCTAACTCATAGTGAATCAATATTAAATATAATATTTATTTACACTTAAATTCCCTAAAAGTCTTTTTCTCGGTATTTTGGCAACAGACCAGGGCGTTCTTTATTATTCGCTCTTTTCTCTCGAAAATAAAAACCCAACGACGAAAAGGTACAAAACTTCGGGAATAAAAATAAACCTCTTGCCAACTTATTTACTCGAGAAACAAATTCAACTAAATGAAGATTGAAATGGATTCTGAATTTTTTTCTCCCCCCCCCCCCCCTCCAGTAAATAAAATCTTTTTCATTTCTTTTTTAAGATTAATTTCAAGGGCTTTATTTTTTTAACAACTCTCCTTTTTTTGTTTTTTATTCGTCAAAGGCAAATTAAATATTGTACAAAATTAAAGAAAAGCAAATTGGATAAGAAACAGTAAAAAAGTTCTCTCTTTCTCCTTGTGAGAGAGCTTATTGTTTAAAAGTGAAAACAAAAAGAGTTAGTATTAACATCCAAATGATTTTTTTTTTCTTTTTTAACTTAAGTCACGATTAAGAAGAATTTTTTTAAATGTCATTAAAGTCACAGAAACATGGCGGCAAATGAATGAGATAGGCAGACACACTCTGAAAAATCATTTTAATTTATTATGTGAAATGAAATGCGGTACAAAACAATCGATACAACAATAAAAAAAAAACTTTATTAAATAGTAAACCATTTTTAATTTTTTTTACAAGGAACCATACATTATTGAAATTATTGCTTATTGCAAGTGTACTAGCCACTTGTTGTTGACTCAGCCCTTGATTAATTAGGCACACACAATTTGAACTTCTTCAACTTCAGAAATATCCATTTTGTATATTTTATGTTTCTATCAATGATGTGATTAATTCAAAATTATTCATTTTATTAATATTTTAAATGGAATTTGATCTTTTATCAAAACTTTATTTAAATTGTAATTGAGAAAGTATGATAATTTGTAATTGTATCTTTTAATTTAATTTCACTTATTTTTTTTTTTATAAAATTTAAAAATTATCAACAATATTTATTTAATAAAGTTTTTATTAGTGGGTGGATTTTTTTGCACCATTATTATTAATTTAAACGATTTTCAACTATATTAGAAGAATTTTCTATTTGGAGAGATTTTGTGGTAGACGTTTAATTGAAAAGTGAGGGAAATATAATTCTGAATAAAATAAATTTACTGGAAAGTAATTTTTTACTTTACCATACAGGGTCAAGTCTTATAATCGTGCATGTAAAAAGTGGATTTTTTCAAAAACAGCTCAAACAATTTTGATTAAATATATTGAGCAAAATCATAGTGTTTCGGTCTACAAAAAAGTCCAAATGAGTGAATATCGAAAAATTATATTTTACGAGATAAATGTTTTGTCAAAATGTCTGTTAGTTAGTACGTTACCAAATTTTGTGAACTTTCTAGGTAAAAAACTAGTGTAAATATCAAAACAAAATTTCACAAGTAGTTTTGGTGAATTGTGATTAAGAGTTGATTAGATTTTGGTTGAATTTGTACAAAAAATTAAAGGCGGGGGCTAACAAATTATAATTATAAAATTGTAAAAGTGAATTTTTTTGATTCGTTTTTTTGATATATCTCAAAAATGGCTGATACAATTTTGATTAAAAAAATGGACGAAACCAAAAACAACAAAAAAGCCTTAATAAGTAAACATTAAGAAAATTATATTTTTCGAGATAATAACTGTTTTATAAAAATGTCTATTGTGGGTTACCACATTTTTGTGGATGCACTAGCTCAAAAACTAGTGTGAATATCGAAACAAAATTTGACATGTAGTTTAGGTATATTGAGATTAAAAGCTGATTAGATTGTTGTTGAATTCGAACCAAAAATTAAGGAAGGGGGGGGGGTTGGAGGTTAAAAAAATTAAATTTTAACGTATGGGGGGGGGGGTTAAAATTATGAGATTTCCAAACTAAAAAAAAAAATTAGAAAAATGAAATATAAAAAACAAAAAACTAAAATCTAAATATAATAGATAATATGCTTAAAAATAACATAACATAAATATATACAAAAAATCAAGCTCAGTAGATATGTTTCTGCAGTGTGATTTTTAAAAGGATATAAAATTTTTGGCCCGAGGCGCTGCCCGCCAGGGCAACCAACACGGAGGACCGAGCATAGCCGCCGTATGAAATTCCGGGCCCGGGGCCCAAAATCTGAAACGGGTCCTTTATTATAGATAAATATGTGTTTTTTATGAAGTGGAATAATTAAAAAAATGCCACGGCCGGGTGTCCGGGGCCCACGGGTGCACCTGGACCCCCTTTGCGGGCAATCCAAAAGCAGGCACGATTCCGCGACATTTCAGCCCCCAACAAAATATCCTTCAGACAAAATATCTCATGATAAAATAACCCTTCCCCGCGTGAATCTTATGAGTAATGCAAATCGACTCCGGTTCGGTTAATATATATTCAGTTCGGCTCGGTTGTGTTAGTATAGCTCCTTTTTTGGCTGGTTTTTGGACGGTTCGGTTGTCGTTGTTGTTCATCGCTTCAGTCTTTATGCTACACATTTGGGGAAAATACACACGTTCTGCATAAAATTAGTTTCATCAGTATTTACTCATTTCTCGAAATGAATATTTTAATTTCTGTTTTTAGTAGTAGATAGGGACAGTGGTTTTCACTGCCCCTATCTACTATCTAGCGAAACCACTGCCAAGGGAACGGGCTTGGAAAAATTAGCGGGGAAAGAAGACCCTGTTGAGCTTGACTCTAGTCTGGCACTGTAGTAGATAGGGACACTTACGCCAACCGAACTGTCTAAAAACCAGCCCGAAAAGGAGCTATACGAACCCAACCAAGCCGAACTGAATATATATTAACCGAACCTCCGAAAGTTTAGTCCGGGCGGGATGTGTTTCGGGCTCCCATTTTTTTTTCTAATCAAACACACATTGAAAACCGAACAGCCAATCGTCGGGCAGGGTATCTCTTTTGTATTCTCCCTTATACTGGGGAATATTTTGTCAGAAGATATTATGCCGGGGGATATTATGCCGGGGGATATTTTGTCGGGGGCTGAAATGTCGCGGTACCGGCAGGCACGAAAATCTCGTTATTAATAAACAAATAGACTCCTTCAAATTTGCTCATGTTCATGAACAAAACACACTCTCTTGATTGTTTTCTTGTTAAAATTTTAATTTATTTTCCAATTTAAAAACATCTTTTTACGCGAGCCAATTCGAAAACATGTAATTTTACGTTACAATTTTGCAAAGTAATTAGTTTGATTACTCGTTTTCCTTTAAAGTATCATCTTTCATTAATCATCTTGAAATTATTTATTATTTCTAAAAAAATATTTTAAATCTACTTAGTTTGAAAATTTATCAAGTTTTTAATTAATATCCCATACGTTTCTACTCTATATATAAGAAGATTGTTTCTTATGTACCTAATGCGCTTAAACAGCTCTTAAGGCTCTTTATTTAAGAGAAAACAACAAGCATATGAACGCTTTCTAATAATTCAATTCAATTTATTAAAGACTACATAAATTTTAATTATTACCTACACTTATAGGCGCCGGAACTGAGGAGGGGGGGTCTTAAGCCCCCCGACCGATTTTAAAACACTATCTATTCACAATGGATAAAGCAAAAAAAATGTAGCACTAAAACCCCTAAGGATGAGCATATTTCTTAAGACCTTTTTGAGTATAGAGTTTTTACTTTACCATACAGGGTATGGTCAAATATTGTAATCGTGCATGAAAAAAGTGTTTTTTTTCCTCATTTTTTCGAAATATCTCAAAAACGGCTGAAATAATTTTGATTAAAAAAATTGAGCGAAACCATGGCATTTTGGTCTACAAAAAAGCCCAAATAAGTGAACATCAAAAAAATTATATTTTTCGAGATAATAACTGTTTTGTCAAAATGTCTGTTAGTCTGTCTGTTAGGCTGTTAGTTACCAAATTTTTGTGGACGAGCTAGCTCAAAAAATAGTGGGAATATCGAAACCAAATTTCACACGTAGTTTTGGTGCATATCGACCCAAAATTAAGGGGGTGGAGGGGTTAAAATTAAAAATCTAAGCCATTTGAGCAAACTCAATCAAATTTTATATACATAATCAGTGGGACCGTAGAAGTCCAAAAATGCAAAAACTACCGCCCGAAATGGGGGGTGTATTGTCAAAAATGAGAATCTAGTCCCTTCTACCAAACTCAATCAAATTTTGTATACATAATCAGTGGGCCCCTCGGAGTCTTCGGCAGGCATCTTGTTGACCAGGCTACACCCCCTGGACTCTGTGGTATTTGTCATGAAATAATAGTGAATTTTAAATTTAAAAAATCACCTCGGCGTTGTCGCGCAAGGCGATTATCAATATAATACGATAGTTTTTGTATTCTATATCTCTATGTTCACAGATCTCCAAATTAAACGACTTAAGCGATTGACTTGAAATTTGAAACATATACTCTTGAGGGCTCAAGTAAACGGTGTGATCCATAAAAAGTGAACTTTTTCTCTCAGGAGGAACTTTAGCATTTTTTTTCTATTCTTATTCCAAGTTCTACTAAGAAAACGCTTATTAAATTGTGTCTACAAATTTAAATTGCAACGTAATTTAGAAGAACCATTAATCATAGATATTGCGGGGTGCCTTAATATTGTCAAAAAACGTTACATGATACTTAATGATAGACCACAGGTTGTCTACTACAATAAATTAATTTCCGTTGAGAATTTCCGAGACAGTTACACACACACACACACACACACACACACTCTGGGAGATTCGAAATTTCGATTTTCTCTGATTCGTTTTTACGGATGATGCAAAGTAGTTGTTCGTCTCTGTTTCCATACATTTCCATAACTGAATGTTTGAAACATTAGCAAAGCGCTCTCTCTGAAGGCCAGAAGAGAATGTTCTCGTTCCCCCTAAGGGAACATCAAATCCCAAGGACACATCAAGCCTCATTAATAGAGAATAGAGCCAACGAACGAATTTGCCTCTCCTCGAAAACTTTTCCAAATGAAATACTTCAAATCACATTTGTATTCCGCTTATACACTTTTTCGTTTTTAATTAGTTTGTATAAGAGCTATTTAGTTAAGATTTTTTTTCTTTAATTATTTCTTTAAAAAAAAAACTTCAATAGATCGTTGCTAGAGTTTATCACAGCGACGCGCCAAGTCCCTTTTGCGCCGTCGTGCGGAATTCTGAGATTAACGCCTTTATATGCAAGTATTTTTTATTTGTGGCAATCATTATAGGTAGGTTGTTGATTAATAAAGAGAAAGCAATGAGGTTGTCCTCTGCTTGATACAAATAAACATATAAATACAACTTATTGACGGTGATCCTGTTCGATTTTTTTGATTTTCTGAAATGTTATTTATATAGTATGTAGAAAGAAGTATTCACGTAAATTTCTTTGAAGAAAATGTGTAGATCAAAGTATGAATAAAATATTCATAATTTTGACAAAAATAAAGATAACTTTAATATGGGAGCATTTTTTTCGATTTTACTTTATCCAATGCGAAGCATAGGAGAAAGTATTGTAATGGGTCTCGCGGCAAGCGCGACTTCAAAGGGTCCTCAGGTAAAGACTACTGAACCCATGGACCCAATTAAGGTCACAAATTGAAGTATTCAATGAGATTGAATTTCAGCACGTGACGGTTTTGCCAAAAATTACCTGGGATCTCGCCGAGAGGCCAAAAAGTGCCATTTTTTTTGGAAGTGCGTGCGGATGGATGGATGTGTGTTATCGTTTTTTTCGTCCACGAATTTTTCCACACCGTTGCACCGAATGAATTGAAATTGAAAACCTACAATTAGTTTAACAAAATGAAGCGCTGATTAGTTTTTGGTACATATCGGTCCACAAACATTAGTACTTTATTTCAGTACTTTTTTAGTTTTTTCTAAATATCTTGAAAATGACTTGACCAATTTTGATGAAATTTAATATCCTAATTAAGTACCTTGGGGACCACAAAAAAGATTAAATAAAGTTTTTAGTAAAATTATATTTTAAAGTACTTTACTCAAGAACATATTAATATTTCAAATGAATTTGGATAAAGTTTAGCAACGATCCGTTGCAATTTTTTTTTTTTTAATATTAATATTTCCTTACGATATTGTCTCGTTTTAATTTTGTTAAAATAATGTTTGAATAATTTACACCAAAATTGATATGAAATGATTGAATAAAGTGCAAAGAAAACTTGAATAAAAAATTTTGGTCTAAATTATTGAATTTTACAGTGAAAATATTTCGAAGGGATAACATTTTTTTATTGTGATCTCAGAACCAAAATAAAGTTGATTTTTTTTTTTTATTAGAAGTTATTCAAAGACAAAATTGATACAGGTATAGAAATCCAAGGTCAAAAGATCGCTATGTTAAGATTTGCCGATGACATTGCCCTTCTAGGAAGCAATAAAAAAGAATTAGAGGACGCCTTGAATGGAATTAACCAAATCCTAATAGAAGAAATCAAAATGAAAGTAAACAAGAATAAAACCAAGGTCCTAGTATGTACAAAAAAAGAACAAACGAGACAGGAATGCATCAAAATTAACCAAGAAAACCTAGAAGGAGTTAAGGAATTCCACTACCTAGGAAGTAAAATAACATGGGATGGGAGGAGCAAAAACGAAATTAAATCAAGAATTGCCCAAGCAAAAATGGGGTTTAATTCAAAACAAAAACTACTCTCTATGTTCCTCCTCAATCAGCTTAGAAAACAGGAAGTTGCTATTGAAGACATATGTATGGAGCATAGCCATGTAAGGGTGTGAAACCTGGACAATTAGAAAAGCGGAGAGAAAGAGATTGGAGGCTTTCGAAATGTGGTGCTACAGAAGAATGATGAATATCAAATGGATGGATAAAATTACAAATGAAGAAGTTCTTGGAAGAATCGGAGAAAGAAGAACCTTGTGGAAGAGTCTGAAGAAGAGAAAGAGGTCAGATGATGGGGCACACACTGAGACATGGGGGACTGCTTAGGGATATCTTGGAGGGGGAGGTGGGAAAGAAAAGGGGAAGGGGAAGAACCAGATTAGAATATTTCAACCAAATAATTGGGGATATGGGATGCCAGACATTTAGAGAGGTTAAACAGCTGGCGGAGGACAGAGTCGAGTGGAGACGGATTGTTGCATCAAACCAGTCTTAGGACTGTATACTCAATGATGATGATGATTAGAAGTTATTTGAATCTTTTCTTAAGAGCTCAAATTTTTTTTTTAAATGTTGAATTTTGTGAATTTTTTTGCATAAAATCGAAATTGCTCTATCGAAAGAAATCCAATTTTTTGAGTAAATAAAAGCTAAAATAAGCATTAAAATTTGTTTTTCTCAATCTAAATTTTAATTAATTTTTTAATCCATTAGGGGGTGTCCCTAAATTACGTGAGACGATTTTGGGAATTTTTCGAGCCCCCCTAATCTAACGTGAGATTTTTAAAATGCATATTTTTAGTGTAAATACGTTAATCTGTGCTTGATTGCGTTGAATTTGCTTAATTATTTTTATTCAAAACTAGTTAAGACTAGTATTATCAATATTATTGCTTGATTTAACCCTGTTTTCTCGGAATTTTACACTGTTTCTTGTGAAAAAAATACGTGATATTTTTGGACCCTCCCCCCTAAACGCCTTACGTAATTTAGGGACCCTTACAGTACATTTTACTAAAATTAATAGTTAATTCGAATAAAAGCTCGCGGCAGCACTGGTGAATATGTTTATTACTTGTAAATTTTCAAAAAAAAAAAGATATTTTATTAAGGGAAAATGCTGTTGGTTCTTGGTGAAACATTTAAAATAAAGTAAAAAAAAAAAATTGTGAAAATGTTTTTAGTAACTTTTTAAAATTTAAAATATAAAATACCTGGCAGGTTTCACATAAATAAAAGATCAGATGCTTGTTTAGCACGGCTCTATATATATATTTCGGGGTATAAGCCCATCTTCAGGAGTCCTCAAAGTATACTTTTTACTTTTAAGATATTTTAATTCATTACCTGGCGCCTGTCGGCGCCTTTTAAGGCCTTGGCGCCGTCGTACGTCACACGACCGTGCACTTATGGACGTCTCTGCAAAGTCATTTGAAATATGAATATGTTTATTTCTTTCCCAGGTAACCACAATGCCCTAAGAATATTCTAAGGATATTCTAAGGACATTTAAATCTCCTTAGAATATTCTGAGGATATTGTGTGTTACCTGGGTTATTATTAATAAGATATCACTTGCTATTTGACCAAAATCCTAAATGAAAAACAGGTGTTTTTTTTTTTTTTTTTTTTTTTAATATTAATATTTCCTTACGATATTGTCTCATATTAATTTTGTTTCCGAGAAATTTATTAAAATGTGTATATATGTTCATATAATTATCAAAAAAAGATGAATTAGTTTCGGAATTCTGCTTCCTACCGAAATGAGGGAGAAAGCGAAAGAGGGTGGAATTGCGGGGGTGGGTGTGGTGGCTGGCAAAGTAAATATTTGTATGGTCGTGAATAAAAGTTGTTCAAAAACGAAAAACGTTAAAAAAATATTTGGAATATCCTCATTAAAATATCGTCGTTTATTCTCCCTTCTCTCTCGAAAATATAAATTTCGTTCTACACTAATATGAATAAATGTATGTATATCAGAAGACAGGTGGTTAATATTATTGTTAGTATTCCCATTTTTGTAAAATGTGGTCGTTTTTTTCATTCTATTGATTTAGTTAATTAAGTTTTTTCTAAAAAATGAATTTGTTGTAGAAAAAAAGAAAGAAAGAATTTCTCCTTTTGATAAAATAAATATTTTTATAAAAATATCTACTCTTATTAAACGAGCAAAAATTGTTTCTATATATATATTTGTTTATATATTTGTATCTTAGTTCTATTTTGAAAACGGCTCTACCGATTTTGATGAAACAAATTCTATTAACAAGTTTTGAGGATGAGAAAACGATCTGGCTAGGTCTGGACCTCGACAAATTTCATCTTAATTGATCTTTCCTTAATTAAAATCTACTCTTATTAAACGAGCAAAAATTGTTTATATATATATATATACTTATATTGTATCATTGTTCTATTTTGAAAAACGGCTCTACCGATTTTGATGAAACAAAATCTATTAACGAGTTTTGAAGATGAGAAAGCCATCTGGCTAGGTCTGGACCTCGACAAATTTCATCTTAATTGATCTTTTCTTAATTAAAGTAATTATTGATAGATAAAAATCTCGATAAAAAAGTTTGTTTACATTTTTTTCAATTATCTTTTATTTATTAATTGGCTTTTTAATTTTAAAACCCACTAATAGGTTAATACAAATATTAATATATTATATTAAAATTAGGAATTTTTGTTTGGAAAAGGGAATAGATGGATGAGGAGAAAGGGTGGATAAACCAATCGACTTGATTGGGGAATAATGGAATTGAAATAATTATCGGAAAAGAGGTTTTTTTATCTAATTAGATTTTTCCTCTTATTAAAAACAAGGACTAAAGATGAATAAGGACACTCGATGGTGGAGAAGTAATCTCCGGAATCGAAGCAAAAATACAATGTATACATTAATTAATGTAAAATAATTGGTTTAATAAAATATATATATATATTTTTTGTTTGGAAAATTGGGGGAGTGGATTGGGAGGAGGATTAATTGGATGGATTAATTTCCGCAATATGGTATTGGAATAATTATCGGAAAAGAGGTTTTTTTTTCTTTAATTAGTTTTTTCCTCTTACTAAAAACAAGGACTAAAGATGATCAAGGACACTCGATGGTGGAGAAATAATCTCCGGAGTCGAAGCTATAAATACAATGTATACATTAATTCATGTAAAAATAATTGGTTTAATAAATTTATTTTTTGTTTGTTTTTAATTAACAGGTGTCTAAATCATAACAAAACAGGTGTGTTTACAAATAAAGTGGTTGAAGTGGCTTTTTTTATATAACTTGGAAACAAATCTTTTTAATTTTATGTTTTTATTTCAAATCTTATAGTGCCAGTGGTGGGGGCAAGGTGCGTGGTTTTGGTGGAGGGGAGGGGGTCCAGGGGGCGTGTACTATATATATTTGTTTGTTTTTTTTAATTTGGTTACCGAGCAACATAGATATTAAAAGAAGTGAAGAAGTAAAAAGACCGTGTATCTAAAAACATCATCACTGGTTCACAAAACCCCGGTAAAAATCTTTGACGATCAATAGTGGCTAAACGGCTGAATTAATTTTAACTTTCAACTAGATTATTCAACCCGAAATTCTATGCTCTTTCATTTTGGTAAGAGTGAAATTTTCTGTAGGACTCATGGTTTTCGAGTTGTAATAAAATGTATTTTAAGTATTTTCGATACAAAATACAAAAGTAAATAAGTACTTGTATTTTAGATACTGCCCATCTTTGGCTATAGGAAATTATTTTAATATGCTCTACGGTGTACAGAAGGCTTGATTTATCCATTGACCAATAAAGTGGATGCTTTGACTGGTTTACAAAATCAGTTAAAGCTTTTAAAGCTCTGACCCTAGGATCAATACAGGGTTGTCAAATAATATAAATTATTCAATTCATTCATTCATCTAATTTGATTATAGTATTAATTTGAAAGTGGTAATTTTTTTTGTTCGATTTCTAAAAATATTTTATATTGAAATTATTACTCCCTAGAGTGGAACAGAAATAAATACATATTGTGGGTCATTAGGGAGTCTTACTGATCTAAATTAAAATGAAAATATATGACGTCAATAATTAAATCTATCATTATTCATAAATTATTACCTAATAGTCATGACCTTAATTTTAGTTCCAATTGTTTTATCCGGATGTTAAATTGATTAGTATTGTATTCCGGTAGAAAAAAATGCCTTTTGATTGGTATTTCAATGTCCTTTTATTCCTGAGATTAGCAAAACTGGGTTTAAATTTAAACGGAATTTTTCTCAGCTCACAGTATTTCAATTAAGTTTTAAGCTCCGATTTGCTAATAGTACAAGATCCCGACTTAGATCGACCTTCACCTATCGAGTTTCCTGATTAAATTAATATGTTGATATTTTTTAAGGGCCTCCACATCTCCCCTTATAGCCCTCCGATCCTCCCACTCAGGATCCGGTTGAGTGGCTCAGGGTGTGGCCACAGCAGAACGGTGTGAAACCTTAGTATGCTGCCACCAAGAATAAAATAATAATAATAATAACAAAAAAAAAGGAATACCTCATGTCGTCCAAATAATAAAAATAAATAAATAAATACACTGGGAAGAATAAATAAATAATCAAATAAATAAAACAAAAAATAAATAGTTAGAATATGTCACTTTGGGTTTGAAGAAATTGTTGTTAAATTATTTAAAATTAAATAATTAAAAAAAATATAAATAAATAAGCAGACAGGAAGTTGCCGTAGTCAAGGAATAAAAAATAAATAAATAGGCAGGAAACCGCCATGGTCAAGAAAAATAAATATTCGACTGGGAATATAGGCTACTGGGTAAAATATTAAATATATAGATCAATGCTGAAAAATGGGTTGGGCTGGGCCATCTATGATATATTATAATGTATTAATAAACAAAACTTGATAGGGTCGACATCCAATTTACCTGCATTTTGATGAAAAATTAAATAAAAATTAATTAATTCGCAATAAAATTATCTACATTTTCATATATAACAATAACGGAAACTCTATAACTACAAAATACTAATTTAAAGTTACCTGTTGATAGATAACCTGTCTACCTAGACTTATGAAGGGAAAAAAGATGGCGACCCAACTTTGGCATTTTATATACATATTTCATTCTCGATTGGTAATATATTTATCCGGAAACTCGATAACTACATTTATGTAATAAAATTAACAACTTTAATTTTTTTTACTAAAAATATCTTTGCAGGTAAATTGGATGTCGACCCTATCAAGTTTTGTTTATTAACACATTATATTATCAAAAATTTTATTTCATTAGGAAACTCGATAGGCGAAGGTCGACCACACGAGTTCACATAAAAATACTAAACTAAAAATTAAGGATAATCTCAAAAATAAATACATACATTGAAATAAGATCTTTAATTAAAAAAATCAACTTTCATTTTGAATTTTCTATTATATACGGGACGATAAATTCTCCCTAGCTTGGGAGGCCATTAAATTTTAGTTCATTAAGGCCAGAGGGTCTATTTGCAGAATGAATTGGCAACTAAGCCACAAACAGACAAAGAGGCTGCTGTACAGCAAAACAAACCATCAGCGAGACAATGTTGTCGTTTGTCGTTTGGGTTCTAGAGTCACTTGACAAAGGGGGCTGGTTTACGGAACACACGCTGAATTGTATTGGACATTGATTTTCAGACAACAACAAAAAAACTGTTTTAGATGAAACACCGCCAGTACACTATTAATAATTATTTGCCTCAATAAAAAATTGGTAATTTGAACTATAGAGCTCGAAAAATGTTTTATTTTTGTTATTTCGTTTATTCAAAGAGAAATTAAATTTAATAAATAGAAGTGCGGACTCACATCGGCGTCTCCATCTTGGGGGTTTTCCACCCAAATTTGGCGGGGGGGGGAAGGTGCTCGGGATTTATTTAGGGGGATAAATGTTTATAGGTTTTTTTTAATGTTTAGGGGTTTTTTATGCGTAAAAAATACTTTCAATGGATTCTTCCAAATTTTTACACTAAAAATATTTAATTTTTTTATTCACAATAAATAATATTATTGGTTATATATATTCCGAGGATATTCGAGAATATACATTGGGATATTGCCAGGATATCGGTAGAAGTTTGTTAGAACATTCCTCGGGATATTGCCAGGATATCTGTAGAAGATTGTCAGAACATTGCTCGTGATATTCCCAGGATATCGGTAGAAGATTGTCGCCGGGATATCCGAATGTCCGGAAAAGATATTGAAAGAATATATATATAGAACGTACTGGTACTGCCTGGGAAGATTTCTGCTACTTTCTGTATCATTTTTATTCGAATTACATTAATTTATTTATCTATATTTTAAACAAAAAAATAAAATAAAATAAAAATCTGATCCCTACATAGAAGTCGTAATTGAATAATAGTATCGTAAATTGGCTGATGGCTAGAAGGTCCGAAAAGCCAAAAAAAAAAATACATTTTCGAAATACTCTACATTTTACGAAATCTCAGTTTAAGGGTTTTTTGTTTAATTTCGACCTTTTTTAAGGGGTTTTGACATTTGACATCTCTCTTAGGGGAAAATAATTCAAGCAAGACCCTTCAGCAATACCCTACATTCTACAAAATATCTTTATAGGGGATTTTTCCTAAACTTTGGTATTTTTAGTGGTTTTATGGCATTATGCTTGGAGAATATTTCAAATGAAATAAAATTAAAAGATGAGATATATTCAAATCGAACTGATAAACATTAAAATATTCAATTTAATTTGGTATTAGACGATTATAATCATTTAATAGAATTCAATAAAAGGATCAGATTTCAAACCTGAAAATTTATTATAGTTTAAATAAATTTAATTTAAAAGGGTTTAAATTAAAGTAATACATTGTTTTCAATCTAAAAATGTTTAAAAATATGTGTACAATCACAGAATGTATTTAAAGCTTAAATAAAATATGTTTTTTCTGAAAATTATTTGAAAAACCCAAATTTTTCTAAGTGTTCTGTCGTGGCATAATTGAACGAGAAAGAGAAAGTCTTCCTATGTTTATGTTTTGTTCTGTTTTCATTTTGTTTATAATTTTTATTCTTAGTTTACCCCTCGCTTGTAAACACGCTATTTCTCCTCAAGTAATCATTTATTCTTCTATTATTCGTGGTTTTTTGGTCCTTCGAGCCGAATATAATGTCTTAGGTATTTTCAATTATTTTTTTCATAATGCCATTGATCAAGTTCTTAGTGCTACAGCGAGAAGCCATTTTTATTAAAGTTACGACCATATTTGACGAAATTAAACTAATTGCCGATGATGATTTGCCCTCCATCGAGATTTATTACGAAGAGGGTATCTTTGCACCACAGTATATAATATAAATAAGTTCTTAAGGCTTTTAAACGCAATTTAAATAGAAATAAAAATTCAAGATTTTAATACCAAATTCAAAAAGAATAAATAGAGTAAATTGAAAAGCTTACTTGGAATTGGTTTGAATTCAAATTTCAAGATGTTCAATAAATTGATTAATATATATATTATACGAAATGAACGGATTCTATTGAAGTGGTTCTTTGAAATAGAGAATGATAACTCAATTAAATAAGATATGGAAGGAAAGTGGGTTTGTTAAGTGAATAGTGGACACCATTTTCAGTACCTGGAAGACCAACCGATCTTTGCTCGGAAATTTGTTTGTTTGATATTTAATTAACTACTTGTTTTATTTTTATTCAACAACCTGTTAGCTTAATTGAAAAACATATCAAAATGTTTTTTTCCTAAAAGCAAGAGCTGATATTATAAGTCGATGTCTTCAGCAATTGTTAACAATAATAATCAAAATGTCAATAATGCAATATGTAGTTTGTTTATTAGTCAAGTATTAAGGCAGCTGCACACGAGGCTTGTTTTAATAATTTTTTGCCTTCTTGCTGCTAGCAGATGGCTTCCCAGGAACCAGTGACGTCATTTCGATCCCAAAAGCCCTCCAAATTGCAAACAGAGAGCTCCCATCACACAAACAAGTAGAGGAAAAAGCCTCGTGTGCAGCGGGATGGATATTTTTTATTTTAATTCGATTCCTCCACGTCTTCAGCACTGATTACCAATAATAATAGAAACGTTAAAAATACACTGCAAAATGGTTAATTTTCAAGTAATCGATGGCTATGTTTTATTTTAAAACAATTCACTCATGTCTTCTGTAATAATTACCAATAATCCGCTGAAGAAGGTAGAAAGAGCGATCCTACGAATCGTCGGGTTTTTTAAGAAGGTGAAAATTACGTTCTAATAGATTATTTTATTTAAAATTGGTGGCTTTCTTTATCGTTGGGCAGCCTTTTCATCAAATTCTACCACTCCATCCTCGATAGGTACCTCTAATTGAGTTTTTTTTTTTGATTAAATAACAATTTATTGAACGAGTTATCGACTCAATTAAATTTCCTAATTTTACTATATAATAGTATTTGTAATGATCTATTTGTGGGTTTTAAAATTAAAAAAACCAATTAACAAATATAAGGAAATTGAATAAAAATTTAATATATCTATATAGCCGTTTTCGAGAAACCGATAGTATATAATATATAGTACCTGGAACACAAAGCGGTGCTCGGTAATGCATGTGTTTGCCTTTGATTTAATCAACCACTTGTTTTATTTTGATACAACCACCTGTTAATAATTAGATTCATTAAAAAACTTATAAAAAAATGTTTCCCAAAAGTGAAACCTCTGGTATTAAATCGATTCTTCCATGTCTTTATCACTTGTTACCTATAATAATCGAAACGTCAAAAATTCAATTCCAATTCAATTCAATGTAATCAGAATTATTAGTTTTCTTTATCTTTGAACAGCCTTACCATCAATTCACCATTAAATTCCACCTCTCCATCTTTAATATCTCTAATTAATTTTTTTTTATCTAAAAGACAATTTTTTGAACTATATCTAATTAATTATTAAACCAATTATTTTACATTAATTAATGTATACATTGTATTTTTGCTTCGATTCCGGAGATTACTTCTCCACCATCCAGTGTCCTTATTCATCTTTAGTCCTTGTTTTTAATAAGAGGAAAAATCTAATTAGATAAAAAAACCTCTTTTCCTATAATTATTTCAATTCCATTATTCCCCAATCAAGTCGATTGGTATCTTCATCCTCTCCCTCGTCATCTAATTAATTATTTTTTTTTTTTTTTTTATAAATTTTATTAAACCAATTATTTTACATTAATTAATGTATACCTTGTATTTTGGCTTCGATTCCGGAGATTGCTTCTCCACCATCGAGTGTCCTTATTCATATTTAGTCCTTGTTTTTAATAAGAGGAAAAATCTAATTAGATAAAAAAACCTCTTTTCCGATAATTATTTCAATTCCATTATTCCCCAATCAAATCGATTGGTATCTTCATCCTCTCCCCCTTTTCTTAATTAATTATGTTCCCTAATTTTAATATATAATAAAATTTGTAATGATTTATTAGTGAGATTTAAAATTAAAAAACCAATTAATTATTAAAAGTAAATTGAATAAAATGTAAATGTGCATTTTTATCGAGGCAACCAACTGTGAATAATTATTTCAATTAACAAAAAACTCATCAAAAACAACTTAGCCGAAGATGAGACCGTGACTGATCGAATTGACAAAACAAAAACCATTTAACCCGTGAATTTCATCCAAATCGTTCTAGCCGTTTTCGAGAAACCTATTCTATTGGTATATATACAAGAAGTACACGTTTAATATAATAAGATAGAGCCGTTTTCGAGAAACCGATTTTATATATACGATTATATATATTCAAGAATTGATCGTTTTTAATATAATAAGATCATGGTTTGTTTGTATGTGTGTGAAATTGTGAAAAATGAAATAAGAGAGAAAGAAACCTTCGAA
The DNA here is from genome assembly GCA_024734495.1 of Forficula auricularia. Taxonomy (NCBI): domain Eukaryota; kingdom Metazoa; phylum Arthropoda; class Insecta; order Dermaptera; family Forficulidae; genus Forficula; species Forficula auricularia. The sequence goes on along the minus strand of JALMQS010000150.1, from coordinate 14,558,847 downwards.
TTTCTGCTTCTTTTTCTATTTATCTAATTTTCGATAATTGCTAGTTCCTCTGGGGAAAAATAGAATAAAAAAAAATCTTCTCTCCCTTGTTTGGACTTTGGACTACCATATATAGACACAATGTATCGTAAAAAATGTGGCATTGAGTGATTTGTCTTTAATTCCGATGAGGGTGCGAAAACAAATGAAGGGTTTTTAAGGGAAGAGGGATGGTTGTGTTTTGGCCAGCCAGTGGTCGGTGAGCATTTTGAATTCGAATTCGAATTCGATAAGCGACAAAGGCTTTGGCCTGAGATAAAGCCATGCCTCTTGCAAGCCACCCTGGTAGGCAGGCAGGGTGGGTGGATGGGCTTCGAGATTAAAAGCCCCGTCTGTGGGGTTGCTCGAGGAGAGACAGACAGACAGACAGACCATTTGGGGGCCGGGAAATGGGATCAAAATGGGGAGCTACAAATCTAAAACAATGTCCTGTCTATTGGTTGGTGGGCCACATATGCGAGCGCTAGTTGATTATACTCCAGTTGATTTAGAGGACAGGGGGGCGGGGGGGGGGGGGGAGAATTTCAAAAAATGACACCTTTTATTTTCAATTTCCAAATGGAGAACAAACATTTAGCCTCCTTTCCTGGTGGTTTTCCATTTCATTGGATTTGTTTGCATTAGTTGTTCTATTATAGAGAGTACCTGGAGCCACCGAGCGATGCTCGGCAACTTTTTGCTTCAGTTAAAAGTTATATATTAATAGTATTTTGAATTTAAAATTCTGATAAAAACCACCCCGTCACTGCACACCACCCCCTGGACCCCACTCCCATACCAGCCCCTGGACAACCACCCTCGTACCGCCCCCGCGCAACACATCCCCACTATGCCCCCTGGACCCCGAACCCGCCACTCCACCAACCTCCTGCACCACCCACCCCCACCCCCAGTTTTTGCATTTCTAATTTAATAAATTCCGTAAAATTATTTTTTTTAATTAAATAACAATTTATCGAGTTTTATAATTATCAATTAAATTGGTAAATACTAATATATAATCATATTTCTTATTAACTCTTTGTGGGATTTAATACTCGAATTTATAATCAATTAAATTGTTTAATTTTAATATATATATATATAAATTTACTATAATTCTCATCTGTCTGATTCTTTGGGGAATCGAAACAGATGAATTTTGTTCAGTTTTTCAATAATAAATTCTATTTAGAATGTTTATATGTTAACATTTAAATGAAAACGAAAGTTAAAACTTTTATCCGGTCACTGCCCTATTTTGGTGCACTTGGGACCAGACTCGTTTTGATAGTGAACTAAGAGTTGAAAAAGATATAGGACCCAGCCGGGTATGATCCGACATCTTCTGCGTTAATCTTATATATATTATTCAACCTTCGCCTAAATGGAGAAGGCATTTGCGGGCTTAACGCAGAAGATGTCGGATCATACCCGGCTGGGTCCTGTATCTTTTTTTCAAATCTTGGTTCACTATCAAACGAGTCTGGTCCAAGTGCACTAAAATGGCAGTGACTGGATAAAAGTTTTAACTTTCGCTTTCATTTAAATGTTAACCAATTTTTTTTTTTTACATTAATTAATGTATACCTTGTATTTTAGCTTCGATTCCGGAGATTACTTCTCCACCATCGAGTGTCCTTATTCATCTTTAGTCCTTGTTTTTAATAAGAGGAAAAATCTAATTAGATAAAAAAACCTCTTTTCCGATAATTATTTCAATTCCATTATTCCCCAATCAAGTCGATTGGTATCCTCTCCCTCACCCCATCCCCATCCTCCTCATTAAATGTTAACATATATATAATATATTAATATTTGCTATAACCTATTAGTGGGTTTTTAAATTAAAAAAACAATTAATAAATAAAAGATAATTGAAAAAAATGTAAACAAACTTTTTTATTGAGATTTTCATATGTCAATAATTAGTTTAATTAAAAAAAAAAAGATGAATTAAGATTTAATTTTTCGAGGTCCAGACCTAGCCAGATTGTTTTCTCATCCTCAAAACTTGTTAATAGAGTTGGTTTCATCAAAATCGGTAGAGCCGTTTTCAAAATAGAACAATGATACAAACAAATAAATATATAAATATATAAACAAACAATTTTTGCTCGTTTAATTAGAGTAGATAGATAGACATTTATCTATCTATTTATCTATATCTATCAGGGGTCGGTGCTCGAAGTGTTACTATCTACCGTGAAAAGATTTTAAACTATGTTTTGTTTTTTTACCTTGGGCACGTAAACAATTCGGTATAAGCCATTGGACGTTTCAACAAGACTCGGCACCATCCCATAAAGTCCGTGAAACCCAACTACTCCCATCTTCATTTCTTCACAACAATGGATTTTTGCCACTCTTTGGCCCCTGAGGACCACAATATCCGGTTTTATGTCCTAAATCCGATTTTCAACTATTAAGGGCAACGATTCCGTCCATCTAGAAGTTACAAAATGAAATTAACGTTTTTAATCTCTGAGATACAAGCTCTCAAATAGTCAGGACCCAGACAGGCGATCGCAATACTCTCCCATTATATTCTATAGAATATAAATGTAAAAGTAAAAAGGGAACTTTTACTACAAGAGGAACTTTAGCATTTTTTTTCTATTCTTATTCTAAGTTCTAATAAGAAAACTGAATTTTTTCAACAAATTTAAATTTAATCCTTGTAAAATCCACAAACAGTTTAATATAATACAATTTATAAAATATATCGGCAATTTCTTATTAAAATTAGAATATGCAAATGACAATCTTTAGCATATTAATTCTTCATAATAATATGTATTATATTTCATATAAGAATAAAATCTATTTTTAATTTTAATCTCATGATATCAAATTGTTTAATCCAATGATTTAAAAATTCTTTTTGTGATTGTGGATGAATTAACATTTGAGTGAAAGGCTTTCTTCTCTTCTACGTAGGTCTCACCTAAATCTTGCCAAAGCCTCTAAGGGTTACAATAATATTGACATTAAAGAGATTCCGGGTAGATTAAACTAGGGCCTGTTTAATTGATTTGCCCGTAAGAAAGCAGCCCCTGGGCCTACAGTAACAGAGAGATTCCTAAACCAAACATTCCTTCCTCTCGGTACGGATTTTTCTCTTGGCTGAAATTTATTTTGCTATTAACTCCCTTTTGCCCTTAGATCCTTGAACGTTGCTATTTCATTAAAAAAAAAAATCTTTTATCAAAATTCCTTTCAATTGACTTAAGGGTGGTAGAAATTCACTTCTGATGTTGACTTGAGTTAATGATTTTTTTTTGAAATATCTCAAAAACTGCTGAAACTATTTTGTTAAAAAAAATTGAGCAAAACCATGGCGTTTCGGTCTACAAAAAATCTCTAATGAGTGAACATCGAAAAAATTATATTTTACTAGATATTAATTATTTTGTCAAAATGTCTATTAATACGTTACCAAATTTTGTATACTCTCTAGCTCAAAAATTAGTGTGAATATCAAAACAAAATTTCACATATAGATTTATTATATTGATATTAAGAGCTGATTAAAATTTGGTTGAAATCGAACCTAAAATTAAGGGAGGGGGGGTCTTAAAAAATTAAAATTATAAAATATTCAGATTAAAAAAAAAAAAAAAAAAATGAAATTTACTACAAAAGAGTCCTATAATAAAAAAAGTTATTATTTTTTCCGGGGCTAAAATTATAGGTGGGGGGGGGAGGGATAAAAATATAGAAAAATTAATAAAAGTCCTAGACCCTTTAATAGATTTGTTCAAAATTTCTCATATACACCCTATATACGACCTTATAAAAATGACTCATTATGTGAAATTGCTAGAGACAAAAAAGAGAGGAAGGGGGGGGGGGGGGTTAAAAATATTTTCAAAAAAATCTTAGAAAGCTGATATTTCTAATAGATTAGTTTTATAATCAAAAGAAGATATTATTAATTGCTTATAGGCGACTCTGGGTCAGTGGTCAGAGTGTCGGGCCGCTGTCCTGAAGTATGCTGGTTAGAGACTGAGTCTCGGCAGATATTTGCAGTCGCCGCAAACTACCAAGAGTCTAATTGCCTAGTCAACCTCTCCAAACTAGCAGTTAGGAACCGGCGTTAAAAGTAGGTCCCGTATATCTGTGTAAAAACAGCTAAACACACTCAGCACAGGTATATGTGGGAAGGTACCGAAACAACAGAGAGACCTGATAAGGCACATAAAGAAGAAGAATAGGCCTGCAATTGAGGTTGGGGGGTGGGGAGAGACTTTCGTAAATAAATTTTTAAATATTAAATATAAAGGAGGGGCCAGGTGTATGGTAAAGGCATGTAAAATGGCCACATCAGTTTATTTTAATTGAAAGCAAATTGTGTATTATTATGATAATAGAAATTTCCAGGGGATTCTACATAATATAATATTAATTAAGTCAGGATAGATTCAAGATAATAATAATATAATAAAGTAGAACGGAATATATATATATGTACGGTATGTATATACATCATCTTAATAGAAATTTAGTCGAGTTGAGTGTTCGCTAAAGTTTAATTGATCAATTTATTTGGGTAAACTAGTTTCAGTTTCAGTTATACATATAATTAATTATTATCTTCCCCTTCAAACAGCCAACTTCTATCTTTAATGAGTGCATTCTCATCTTTACAAACATTTAAAATTAATAAAATTTAGGGAACGCGGTGTTGGTTTATAGTGAAACATTGTTAAAATTAAATTAGGTTGGAGTTGAGTCGATTCTTCCATGTCTTCATCACTGGTTACCAAAATGTTTCACAAGGAGAAAAATTAAAATACAAAGATTTTTTTTTTTAGTTTACTCTATATATTTCGAGCTCTAAACTAATCGTCAGGAGAACATTGACTAAAGATAACATGAAATAATGAACAGAATTTATTTTAATTTTAATATGATGGACAGTTATTTATGACAGTGTAAATATAAAAGAATTATCAGGGGATGGGATGGCTTTAGAGCCGAAAGAACAAATGTAGAGGGACAAAGGGCTGGAATTAAGAAAAGTTATTTATACTTGGAAGTTGCCGAAAATTATGTATGTGTTATAATATTTATATATATATATATATTTTCACTTTTAAAATTATGTCTGATACCATTCGTTGTCCTGAGCTTAAAATTCTTTTTCCACTGAACAATCCTTGGTACCCACTACGACATAATCAACCATTCTATCCACCAGTTCCATTTACACGTCATTCCGAAACCAACCCTATTTATAGATTAAGCATCGCTTATAACGCCCTTTCCCAAAAAACATGCGTTTTGAATTTTACTATAGATACCAACAGAATGTCTAGAATTATAAAAATAAACACACTTTCATATATTTAAATACTCACTATCATAATTATTATATCTGATTTACTCTGTATTGTTGTTTAGTATTTGTATGTTTAACTTTATTGTTTTTTTCTCTACTTTTTACTAAGTAGTGTTTCTTTGTATTACTTTTTGTAATGTTTTTAAAGGCACATGCCGTTGAAATAAATAAATAAATAAATAAATAAAGGAGGGCAATAAACTATGGAATGCAATGAGGGTGCATAGCGAAAATTTCATCTCTAATTTTCTGTTTAAAAAAATAAATAAAAATTAAAAATAAACCCACCATACACTCTCATCGCACTCCAATTCAAATTAAATATCATTGATTAAGATGTCAATTATTGGTGAAGTTTTGATGTCTGTTTGATTGTTCAAGATGTTTTGATTAAGGTGTATGGCCTTTTTAATTTCAGCTGACTCCAATAAATCCAATTTCCTACTTTTTGGAATGAAATGTAAAGGGGTTGGTCGATGAAGGTGAATGGTTGTGGTCAAATTAAATTGAAAGTTTCTTTTTGCCGAGAGTAGCAGAATTTTTATCATAAATTAAAGGAGACAATAAAACATTGTGTCTTTTTAAATTTTTTAACGGGACTATAGTTTCGAGGGCTTTGCCCTCTTCATCAGTCTATTATTGTACAAGTGATTCACAGGAATTGATATGTGAAAGTGAGTTTTACACGTGGTTTGTGTAAATTATGATTCACCAATTATACTGTTTTATTTTTTGGCTGTAGGTGGCGGTATTGGCGTTTTTATTTGCTATTTTTAAGATACGACTTTCTGAAAGTTCGTTTTTCTGATTTAAGAAATTTTCTGGTGAGTTATTATATCCAGACAAATCAAATATTAAATTAATTAGATCAGAACATGATCCCCTAAAAATTGGTATCTAATGAAATGAAATTTGGCAAAAAAAAAAAGATTTCATTTTTCTTCCAATTTACATTTTGAATAAGGTATTCAGTGCACTTTTCACTAAATTATTACTTTCACATTTATATTCTATAGAATTTAGTAATGTGAAGTATTGCGATGGCCTGTCTGGGTCCTGACTTTTTGAGAGATTGTATCTCAGAGATGAAAAAGTTAATTTCATTTTGTAACTACTAGGTGGAAGGAATCGATGCCCTTAATAGATAGAAACCCGATTTAAGACATAAATCCTGATATTGTGGTCCCCAGAGGCCAAAAATCCATTGGTGAGTGCGTACATATCTACCCATGTATGTACCCCCTCAGTTTCGCAACCATAAGTCTCAGAGCTGCGAAATTTGAAACCTGAGCTCTATTTAGGCTAGCAGGAGTCCAGCAAGATTTTGGTTGAAATCGGAACTCCGAAAGTGGTTACCGCGACATTTCAGCCCCCGACAAAATATCCCTGACAAAACATCACCCGACAAAATATCCCCCGACATAATATCTTCTGACAAAATATTCCCCAGTATAAGGGAAAATACAAAAGAGATTAAGTGAGAAGCTTATAATCATAGTTTTGAATAATATAAACAGACTTTCATATTTTGGCGGCTAATTAGCCGTTTGAAAGTGCTGCTGTCTGTCGTGTTTGATTAGGAAAAAATGGGAGCCCCAAACACACCCCGCCCGACGATTGGCTGGTTCGGTTTTCAATGTGTGTTTGATTAGAAAAAAAAAATGGGAGCCCGAAACACACTCCGCCCGGACTAAACTTTCGGAGGTTCGGTTAATATATATTCAGTTCGGCTCGATTGGGTTCATATAGCTCCTTTTCGGGCTGGTTTTTAGACGATTCGGTTGGCGCCAACCGAGCCGAACTGAATATACAGGGTGGTCCCGAATTCATGGTACGAGCTTTAATGGTAGGTACAGGACATTGTAACAATGAGTTATTGTATAGGAATGTATAGTCGCAAGTGAGCTTGCTGGTGGAAGCAATTTCGAACACTTACTGTAAACATGACGCTTGTAAACAACGCTTTCAATAAATTCTTTGTTTTTCCTTTAAAAAACAAAACGTCACTTGCGACTATACATTCCTATACAATGGCTCGTTGTTACAATGTCCTGTACCTACCATTAACGTTTGTACCATGAATTCGGGACCACCCTGTATATTAACCGAACTGGAGTCGGTTTGCATTACTCATAAGATTCACGAGGGGAAGGATTATTTTGTCTGAAGGATATTTTGTCGGGGGCTTAAATGTCGCGGAATTCCGAAAGTGGACATTTACATGAAAGTTTTTTTTTCTCAAAAATGAAACTAAGATTTTGTTTAAAATTGGTGTACTTATCAAGTGTCATGAGTTATTAGTCGTGTATAAATTTTAACCGGATTTAAATAAAGGAAGAGGGTGTAAATTAGGAGTGTCGTGATGAATTGAAATAAAGGAGAATATTCGAATGTGTTTATTTCTATCATAAATAGTGTGTTGATAATTTGGCGATATCTTAAGAGTGACAGCCGCCATATTGGGATCGACGTAACTAAAGAGACGATAGAGTTAGCTACTACCTACTTGACTCATTAGCTGTCGTGGAGCATCAACCCGTTCATAATGCCGATTGAATTAATCTCAATTAGTAATCAGCACACACACACACACACACCTAGAGAGAGATATTTAGAGATAATGAGAGATGGATGATGATAATGATTAATGTCGCGCTAAGAGATCATTGATAACTAACTACGAACCAACCGTCTGAACAAAACGATTTAATCTAAAAATAATAATTATTGATGTCTAAATTACGAAACAATCATAATTTCAAGTCTCTGATCTATTAGCAAATTATACAATAATCAATGTTAATAATATTACTTCTATATTGGATATATTATTAACTAATTAATTGATTCGAATTAGGTTACCATGGCAACAACAATGTATTTATTATTATTATTGATATAGAAAATAAACAAACATAATATTCATAATTTATTTATAATGTATTGAATATTAAAAATTACATCAATCATACAATCTGAAAAAATTTAATTTGTTAATATAATACAGCCATACTCAACCTTTTTTTTTCTACGGGCCACATATATATTTTTGCTAAGTTACGCGGGCCGCAACATTATACACCATGTGGGAAAATGGTTTTACAGATCCCCCCCCCCCCCCCATGTAATAAATAAAACACAAAACATAAATAGATCCAAACGTTTATTTAAAAATTAGTGTGATACTTGATATTGACACAAATTCTTTACTATTTTAGACAAATCAGGTTTATAATTACTACATGTTACCATCAATACGTCATCAAGGTGAGAATCTGTAAGTCGATTTCTATATACGTTTTTTGCGTATTTCATTTTGGAATAGGTGATGATGAACAATTGATGCGAACAACGTGAGAAGCAGGTGGGCACATTTTTGTAGAGTCTTGTATTTTTCTGGTACTAATTTCCAAAATTCGGTGTACTCCTTCTTCTCTCTTTTCTTTGAAAATAACTTCCAGATTCGTATCGTTCTTAAACTCGATAAATTCATCGAATAGCCTTGCATAATCAAATCCCAATGCAGCTAGTTGTGTTATAGTTGTTGTTTGTACGTGCCAGAGATTTTCTACAAGCAACAAACAATTCTTGATGCAACGTAAATCCTGAAACCTGCTCTTAAATTCCTTGGATAAGGCAGCTAAATAATTAGACAATATCGTATAGTTTTCTGGAGAAATAGATATACCATCTTGTAAATAAATAAGTAAATAAATAAATAAATCTTTATTCCTCGACCTGCTTAGAGGCACAAGTCCTCGGTGGCTAGGTCCTCCAAACATCAATACAATCTAGCTACAATACATCAATACAAATTAACAAATAATAAACATGTGCAAAAAAAAGAAAAAGAAAAAAAAATAGAAATGTATGCTCATTAACAAATAATATGATCATAGATTTCCATCAAAAGACAAAAAGTAATTTACAAATTCCGCGCAAAAACCCGATACCAGGTGCAAGCGACGGATTAGCCATCCCAGCATTTGCCATAAGTTGTTAAGGAAACCTGGTCAAAACCTTAACAAGGATGGTATGACCTCTCTCTACCTCAGCTAATCTCTGCTTGTGAGAACTAAATAAAATTTTGTACAACTCTAGGACTTTAGGACTTGACAAACTTCATAATTGATTTAATCAGACTATAATCCCAAGTAGTAATAAATAGTGTTCCATAAATCAATGCCAGATCCTACAAATGAATGCAAACCTACATATTAATATCTGAATTAACTAACTTGTAGGAACCAGGCCAATTTAAATTAATACCATTCTTCCCTAAATCCTTATAATCTAAATAACCATCTGAATCATCCTCATAACAAAACCACCACGGATTTTAACATCTATATACTTCTAGTCCCAACCCTGGAATGACTACCCCTTTCAACCATATCTATTATCTAAAAAAAAAAAAATAAAAATTATTTTAAAAATAAACAAAATATTTACCTTAGCAACGCAGAGATTTCCTTATTCCAGCCTAATTTCAAAACCAACCCTTGCTTTTCCTATCTCTAAATGGAAAGAAGAGTTAACAAACCCCTCTCCCCAAAAGAGACGAAAAAAGAACTAATAAAAACCTACCAAAAACCTTCAAATTTCTAAGATAGCTTTTTGTTTACCCACCAGACATCAAAGAGACCTAAGATCTTGTTTAGCTTTTGTTACGGTTGGGAAGTTATGCGATACTTGGTTCTGTATTTCTTCGCAATATATTTTTAATTTCTCTTCAAAAGCAAATACAAAGAACAAAGAATATCAGATTTGTACTTCACGTAGCTTAGTAGACATAATACATGTATTTACAAATATGTATTCATTTGATACGATTATGTGGAATTTTAATCTAATTTCAGATTTAGTCGGAATTCAGAACCAAACCTAATTTATAATGAACGTCAAAATTGTATGCTGCCATCTAGCAGAAAGAAGTAAAATAGCTCAAAATTAGTTCCAAATTTCGTACCACTTTTTATCCAACTTTGAAGGCGGTTATTTGAAAACACAGTCTTAAATGACCAGATTTTTATAAAGGACCTTCCTGATAATAAGTGCGTTTCGAGCCGCACATAAAAGCTAAGCGGGCCGCAGGTTGTGTATGGCTGATATAATAGGAAGAAATAAAAAAAAAAATTATCATTTTTTTTTTCTTAAAATAATAGAGAATATAATAATTCACTTTTAATTTTCCTATTATTCAAAACAAAATTCTTTATAAAAAAAAACAAAAAAGAAAATGGAAAAAATTTCAAGAAAAAGTAAAAGTAAATGGGAAAATAGTCGGGACTAAAAGGCACTTTCTAAATGGGATTCTAACGTATTTTTAGTGAGATTACAGACGCGTTCATATTTAAAATAGCGAACAGCAGCCGGTCGGTTGGGGGGGTTCCCTCTCCCCCTCATGGCCCCCATGGGTTCCTCCCAGAGGGGATCAGAGGCGAGAAACATGTTTCTTGTCAGCGCCCCCAACAGAGTTATAACTAACATTTTTGTTACAAGAAATTAAGACTGGCCTGCCCACCCACCCAAGACACCTAAGCCCTAAGCCCTAAGCCCTAAGCGCTAAGCCCTAAGCTATGCTAGAATAGAAAGAACTAAATAGAAATTTACGAGGGCAACTTTTTTACATCATCCCCCTTCCTTCGCACACATTTGTTTATTTCCTTTTTATGTTGTTTTTCTTTCATAATTAAATAAAAAAAAAAACAATTTTTAGCCATTAATTTAGGCTTTAATAGTAGAATTAAAAAGCGTAGAAAATTTACAATGATAAATAAGCAAAATTGTTATTATAATATATAAAGAAGAGTTAAAATAAACATGTTGATTTAACTTTATTTACTTTTTCAACAATGTAAATAAATAATCAATAAAATAATGTAAACAAAACAAACTAATTATTATTAAACAATTAATTAATTAGATTTAATAATGCTTCAAACATGTAATTTAAATTAATGTAATTCTTTATAGTTTATTCTGCAGACTGATGTCTTGAATAGCAAAAATAATTTCAAATTGCCATTTTGATACTAGATTTTAATTTAAATGAGAGACATGAATTAAGTCTCTTTCTTCTTCAGATATTTATTGTTTCAAAGAAAAGAATACTATTAATAAACCAGCTGTGAAGCCCGCCTGTAGCGGCCATCCTTGCTGTCCCGGGGCTCTGGCTTATATACCACTAAATTTTGGCGCAGTTGAAGGGTTAAAGGCACTTTTCCATCTCTATAAGCGATATTTTTTGGGGTGTTAGAAAGGTCTGTTTCCTGGTAACGAAAGGCTGAATGTGAACTTAATCACTTCACCTTTAATTCTACTGTTGTAGGAAAAAGTGTGAAATCTTGAATTATTAAAAGAAATTTTTTTTGATCTTGGAATAGTTTTCAGATTTGACTCATTAGAAATAGTATTTTTTTAATATAATTTTGGCTCCCAAGACTGGAACTCAAGAATATCAATGATGCCGGACGCAGGTGTGCTAACCAAGAAAGATTCAGGTCTTTAGTCCATGCCCTTTAGGCATGAATTGTTCACTTATACACCCTATTATTTCACATACCTACAGTCTTTGGACTGAGGTCCTTTTAGCATAAACCAACGTATATACAGAAAACTCTCATGAAAATACATTAATCTCATTTTTGTAAAATTTGGACTAAAGCCCTTTTTGTATGAAGCAATTCAATTTTAATACATTTTATTTGTCATGAACTATTAGTGGGCTTTAAAATTAAGAAAATTGGCGTCAATCCGTTTATCAATATAATACTTTGGGATTCGATATCTCTATGTTCACCGACCTCTAGATTAAACTGCTTAACCGCTCGACTTGAAATTTGAAACATAGGCTCCTGAGGGGTCAAGTAATCGGTGTAATTCATAAAAAGCGAACTTTTAGTTCCAGGAGGAACTTTAGCATTTTTTTTCTATTCTTATTCCAAGTACTAATAAAAAAACGCTAATGGAATTTTTTCTACAAATTTAAATTTAATTAATGAGATTGTCTGATTGCCATTGGCGGGCATCTTGCTGGATAATAAGCTAAGCCCCCTGGACTCAGCAATGGGCTTTAAAATAAAAATAAAAATTTCTTAATTTCAATAAATTTCATTTGTCATGAACTATCACGTCGTCGCTCAAACTGATTATAATTATTTATTGTAAAAATACTATATATTTTTGTCTAGATTAATTTGTAACAACGCTGAGAGAATTTTCTTTAAAAAATTACGCTCTTGTCTGAAGAATCGAACCGACGAACTCTTGAACTATGGGCATCAGCTCTAGCCATTACACCAATGCAACATTAATATTTGTATCTTGATTTCTGTTACTAAAACTATATATTTTTGATTTAGACTTTGTGTCGAGATAATATTGTATTCATTTGAACCCGAATGAAAATAAAAGACACCAATAGATTTTAAATTAAGAAACATTAAATATATATTAATTAACAAGGCAAATTTGAAATATAATTGTCAGCTCGGATTTTAAACTGATGGCTCCAATTGATTTTCATTAACCAGGCAAATTTGAAATATAATTCTAATTTGGACTCGAATTTTGAAATGAAAGACTCCGATTCATTTTAAATTAAGAAACATTAAATATATTGATCATTATTCCCCCCCCCCCCCCCTCGCCACTCAAAAGTTAAAGAGGCGAAACTTTTAAGAGACGATGTATTTTCGGTAGTTTACCGGTATACATTTGGAGTGTGGTTTTTTAAGAGGAATAAAATTTTGGGCCGAGACGCTGCCCGCCAGGGCACCAGCCCGGAGGGCCGAGCTTCGCACGAAAAGCTCGTTATACCATAGAAGCCTACAAAAAAAATTAATAACCGTAAAGAGAAGAGAAGCCATATTTTTCTAATTATTATCAATTTAAAAAATGTTTTCCCAAATCAATATACAAGTAACGTAATTATAAAGTCATATTTTTTTTTTTTTCAATAATTCATTTTTGATTTTATACAGTCGAAAATTAAATCATTTACATTCTATTTTTCTTTCATTTCCATTGAATTTCCATTAGATATTTTTTACTTTATCCAATGCAAAGCATGGGTAAAGTATTGCAATCGCTCTCGGGGCAAGCGTGGCTTCAAAGGGTCCTCAGGTAAAGACTACGGAACCCATGGACTCAAATAAAGTCACAAATTGTAGTATTCAATTAGGTTGAATTTTAGCACGTGACGGTTTTGCCAAAAATTACATGGGGTCTCGTCGAGAGGCCAAAAAGTGCGATTTTTTCATTTAGTGCGTGCGGATGTATGTATGTATGTATGTATGGATGGATGTATGTTATCGCTTTTTTGGCCCACGATTTTTTCCACACCTTTGCGCTGATTGAAATGAAATTGAAAACCTACCATTAGTTTAACAAAATGAAGCGCTGATTAGTTTTTGGTACATATCGGCCCACAAACATTAGTACTTTATTTCAGTACTTTTTTAGTTTTTTCTAAATATCTTGAAAATGACTTAACCAATTTTGATGAAATTTAATATCCTAATTAAGTACCTTGGGGACCACAAAAAAGGTTAAATAAAGTTTTTAGTAAAATTATATTTTAAAGTACTTTACTCTAGAGTTAGATGGTACTTTTTTAATTTTTTAAATTCTTTAAAATTTATTCATTTGAAAGTTTTAATATAGCTCATTTAGCCTTGCTTAAGTAAGAATGGATAGGCTTCTCTCTGTGAAATGCTAAAAATTTGGGAGGAATTTTTATGAGTAACCATAGCAACTGCGTTGTTTTCTTATCCGTTACCTTTGCTGAAGACAGAGAAATCGATTTTAAACCAAAAATAGCGATTGATTCTCATCTAGTACTTGAGGAATAATCATTCTATATTGGATTTTTGACGTTTCGGTTTTTATTAGTAACCATTGCTGAAGACATAGAGAAATCGATTTTAAACCAAAAATAGCGATTGATTCTCATCTAGTACTTGAGGAATAATCATTCTATATTGGATTTTTGACGTTTCGGTTTTTATTAGTAACCATTGCTGAAGACATAGAGAAATCGATTTTAAACCAAAAATAGCGATTGATTCTCATCTAGTACTTGAGGAATAATCATTCTATATTGGATTTTTGACGTTTCGGTTTTTATTAGTAACCATTGCTGAAGACATGGAGGAATCGACTTAAAATCAAAAATAGCGATTGATTCTCATCTAATACTTGAGAAATATCCATTCTATATTGGATTTTTGACGTTTCGGTTTTTATTAGTAACCATTGCTGAAGACATAGAGAAATCGACTTTAAACCAAAAATAGCGATTGATTCTCATCTAGTACTTGAGGAATAATCATTCTATATTGGATTTTTGACGTTTCGGTTTTTATTGGTAACCATTGCTGAAGACATAGAGGAATCGACTTAAAATCAAAAATAGCGATTGATTCTCATCTAGTACTTGAGGAATAATCATTCTATATTGGATTTTTGACATTTCGGTTTTTATTGGAAACCATTGCTGAAGACATGGAGGAATCGACTTAAAATCAAAAATAGCCATCGATTCTCATCTAATACTTGAGGAATAACCATTCTATATTGGATTTTGGCGTTTCGGTTTTTATTGGAAACTATTGCTGAAGACATAGAGAAATCGACTTTAAACCAAAAATAACGATTGATTCTCATCTAATACTTGAGGAATAACCATTCTATATTGGATTTTTGACATTTCGGTTTTTATTGGTAACCATTGCTGAAGACATGGAGGAATCGACTTAAAATAAAAATAGACATCGATTCTCATCTAATACTTGAGGAATAACAATTCTACATTAGGCTTTTGACGTTTCGATTATTATTGGTAACCATTGCTGAAGACATGGAGGAATCGACATAAAATCAAAAATAACGATCGATTTTTATCTAATACTAGAGGAATAACCTTATTGCATTCCATTTTTGATGTT